>CM038676.1:408044262-408296917 GCA_021605205.1 Aegilops longissima | reverse complement strand
CAAAGGGTCCGGCCCACCCCGGGCCGAGGCGCCTCAGGCCGCCGAGCGCCTCTGCCTCGCTTCCGGCCGGCTGCCGCTGGCTGGCTGGAGGCGCACTGCCTGCCGCCTGCGCCTCCGCTGCCCAGGCCGCCCCTGTCTCTCCGCCTCGCTGGGATCCGCCGGATCCGCGATCCGCCCAGATCCGCCTGCCTCCCGAATTCCCGCCATCTCCGGCGAAGCTTTTCCGGATCCGCCCAGAATGCGGCATGCGTTGACTGTTTCCTCCAAATTCCACTAAGTCCAGAAACTGCTAATATTTTCATGCATTTTTATCGCACCATAACTCTTAGTATATTGCTCCGTTTCGTGCGTGTAATATGTCAAAATGTTCCTCTCGATGGGTACATCATTCCATCTCATTGCATCATTTAAATTTGAGCTCATATTGATGCCCGAAATGCTGTTAGAAGAGGGCTATGTGATGTTAGTTTCTGATTCTTATCAGAGCATGCACTTTTGTCATTTTTGCCATGATTGATGTGTGCACCCTATGAACTTGAGTCCTACATGTGTTTTGTAATATGCCATGCCATCTTTACAGGGGTGTATGCCATGCATTTTTGTGATTAATGTGGTGACTAGCACAAGCATGCAAACTAGGCTTCATGATGTTGCTGATTTCAGCTGCTTTGCTGATATTTTATGCCATGTAAACTTGATGCTACCGAGATCCATGCTTATTTTGAGATACTTCAGAAGGATGTTTTGAACATATGGTTATGCTCTATCCATCCATGCCCTTGTTTTCAATTATGGAGTGCCATAGCTTGAGTCAATCGAGCTCTACTTTTGCTATAAAATGTTTCCTGGCAGGTTGTTTACATGTTATTCAATTTTGCCAAGGTTGTTGTAGTTGATCCGTGTATGCTATGATGTTGTTCTTGCCATGTATAGCTTCTATGCCATGTCTTTTTACTGTGAGTTGCCTTGCCATGCCATGTTTTGCTCTGTGGTGAGTGGTTCAAGCTCACCAACATGCCTACTCATTGTTATTCCTGCCACGTATGAATCTGTAATATAACTTGCCATGTTTACATGGGTGCCATCATATTTTCTGATCCTTTTGGCTCATGGTCACTAAAGGACATTTGATCTATGCATTTAGTAGATTCATGCCATGCCTTTGTTTGCCATGATAAGTTCCTGTAGCATGTTGTTTGATAGCTCTAAACATTGCAACCTGATGTTATTTCTGCCAATGCCTGAAACTGTTATTATTTGCAATCTTGCCATGTGTTTTTGAGCATGTTCTAGTGATTTCTGGAGATAGCTCAGTGCTCATGTTTTGTCATCCTTTACCTGTACATCATTCCCATGCCTTTTGTTACCATGTTAAGATGTTGTAGCTTGTTGTTTTGATGCTTGCAATATGCCTACTTGCTGTTTTGGACAGATTATTGTCATGACTTGTATAGGGTGTATGTGTTGAACCGCTGTCGCTTTTGAGTGTGCTCTATATGAAACTTGCTTGATTTTGCATGTACTTTCATATTATCATGTTGCATCCTTGTTTTGAGGTGGTTGCTTGATGTTTGTATGCATTTTGCATCAATGCCATGCTTAACTTGTTTTGCTCATATCTTCTAGACCGTAGCTCCGAATCTAATGAACTTTATATGTAACTTGACTAGAATTTCGTGTAGATCATCGTGGTTCATCTTAACCTGTTGTTTAACAACTTGAACATAAGGTTTATTCAGATCTGGACCAATTTCGAAATTTGCATATGAGGACTTACCGGAATTGTTATGTGTTGTTTCCGGCCTCATTTAAACTTGCTTTGATGTGTTGCTCTTGTTTGCATCATATCTTGCCATGAGTAGCTTCATATAGTTTTGGCATGCATCATGCTTGGTTGTGCATCATGTCTTGTTCATGTGTGGTGTGTTTACTATGTTGTGTGCTTCTTCTTGTTAGTTCCTGCTTTCATTGCGATCGTGAGGATTCGCTCGCTCACACTTGGTTCGCTTCTTCCGCTCATCTTCTTCATGGACTCGCTCTTCTTCCTTATGGATTTCAGGCAAGATGACCGCTACCCTGGATCTCACTACTATCATTGCTATGCTAGTTGCTTCGCTCTATCGCTATGTCTGCTACCTACCACTTGCTGCCAAGCCTCCCAAATTGCCATGAACCTCTAACTCGTTGTCACCTTCCTAGCAAACCGTTGTTTGGCTATGTTACCGCTTTGCTCAGCCCCTCTTATAGCGCTTGTTAGTTGCAGTGAAGATGAAGTTTGTTCCTTGTTGAACATGGAGATGTTGTTCCTTGTTGAACATGTTTACTTGTTGGGATATCACAATATATCTTATTTTATTAATGCATCTATATACTTGGTAAAGGGTGGAAGGCTCGCCTTATGCCTGTGTTTTTCCACTTTGCCGCCTAGTTTCCGCATATCGGTGTTATGTTCCCGGATTTTGCTCCCTAACGCTCGGGTGATTTATGGGACCCCTTGACACGCTTTGAATAAGACTTTTCAAAGAAGGCCCAACATTGGTTTTACCATTTGCCTCACCTATGCCCTTTTTCCTTGGGTTCGGAGCCCGAGGGTCATCTTTATTTTAGCCCCGCCGTTCTCCTTCGAGTGTGGTCCAAACCGAGCGATGTCCGCCTCGGGCAATCAGGTTTATGCCAACCCACGCCTGCTCATCCGGTGCCTCGAGACCAGATATGTGCAGCTCCTATCGATTTGTCGCACATCCGGGCGGCTTTGCTGGTCTTGTTTTATTGTGTCGAATGTCTTGTAGCCGGATTCCAGACTGATCGGTCTTCCGGGAGAAGGAATATCCTTCGGATCGCAGAGCTTATCATGGGCTGTTGGGACACCCCCGCAGGTATAAACTTTAGAGCGTGCCCTTATGTGGCGATGGGAATTTGTTTATCCTTGTAGTAAACTTGAAGCAAACTCTTCTAAAATACACCAACCGGTGGAACCGGAGTGTCTCTTTTCGGGTGATCGAGAGGAGAACACGGTTTCGGGTTATGTGACGAGTAGGAGTTCGGATCACTTCTTGATCATTACTAGTTGACCACGCCTTTGTTTCTCGAATGGTGGGCAAGAAGCTGTGCAATGCAAAGCCGTCATGGATCTACATGTGAAGCGGAGTACATGGCAGCCCTTGAGGCAGACATGAAGCAATTTGGGTGAAGGAGTTCATCGACCTCGAGTCATACCCAATGCGTGGGCTAATCAAGTTTTCTTCGCGGACAACACCGAGCTATTGCACTTGCAAAGGAGCCCAGGTTTCACAAGAAGACTAGGCACATCAAGCGCCGCTCAACTCCATTCGTGAAAATGTTCAAGATGGAGACATAGAAATTTGTAAAGTGCACACGGATCCAATGTCGCAGATCCGCTGACTAAACCTCTCCCTAAGGCAAAACATGATCAGCACCGTAACTCTATGGGTGTTCGATTCATCACAATGTAACTAGATTATTGACTCTAGTGCAAGTGGGAGATCATGGAAATATGCCTAGAGGCAATAATAAAAGCATTATTATTATATTTCCTTATTCATGATAATTGTCTTTATTCGTATATAATTGTGTTAACCGGAAATCGTGAATACATGTGTGAATAATGCATAACAACATGTCCCTAGTGAGCCTCTAGTTGACTAGCTGTTGATCGATGATAGTCATGGTTTCTCGATATGGACATTGATGTCATCGAGAACGGATCACATCATTAGGAGAATGATGTGATGGACAAGACCCAATCCTAAACATAGCATAAGATCGATAGTTCGCTTGCTAGAGTTATCCAATGTCAAGTATCCTTTCCTAGACCATGAGATCGTAACTCCCGGACACCGTAGGAGTGCTTTGGTATGCCAAACGTCACAACGAATCGGGTGACTATAAAGGTATGCTACGGTATCTCCGAAAGTGTCTGGGTTGACATGGATCGAGATCGATTTGTCACTCCGCTGACGAGAGGTATCACCGGCCCCTCGGTAATGCATCATCACAATGAGCTCAATGTGATCAAGTGTTTGATCACGGATCATGCATTAACGAGAAAAGTGATTTGCCGAACGAGATTGAACGAGGTATTGGTATACCGACGATCAATCTCTGCAAGTAAAATACCGATTGACAAAGGGAATCGATACGGATTAATTGAATCCTTGACATCGTGGTTCATCCGATGAGATCATCGTGGAGCATGTGGGAGCAAACATGGGTATCCAGATCCGCTGTTATTATTGCCCGAGAGCCGCCTTGCACATGTTCAGATGTCTCCCAACCCGTAGGGTCATACACTTAAGGTTCGTGAACGCTTAGGGTTATAGGAATATGTGTGCAGTAACCTGAATGTTGTTCGAGTCCCGGATGAGATCCGGACGCCACGAGGAGTCCGGAATGGTCCGGAGGTAAAGAATTATATATAGGAAGTGCTGTTTCGCCATCGGACAAGTTTTGATATCAGATTGTAATGACCACCGGAGGGGTCCTGGTCCACCAAGTGGGCCACTAGCCCTGTGGGGCCACATGGGCCCTAGGTGGTTTAGGCCCACATGGGCCAAGGGAACCAGCCCCAAGGGGCCCATGCGCCTAGGGTGGAAAAAAGGAGAGTCCATGAGGGGAAGGCACTCCAGGTGCCTGGGGAGGTGGACACCTCCCCTCTGGCCGCATCCTCCCTTGAGGAGGGGGCACATGCGCCCCCTCCTGGCACCTATATAAAAGGGGAGGGGGCAGCACCTTGCCCCGGCGCCTCCCTCTCTCCAACACATCCTCCTCCGTAGTGCACGCGAAGCCCCTCCGAGTATCGAAGTTCCACCATCACCACGCGTCGTGTCCGCTGTCGGAGCTATCTTCTCAACCTCCTTCACCTTGCTGGATCAAGAAGAAGGAGACGCTACGCTGACCGCACGCGTGTTGAACGCGGAGGTGCCGTCTGCTCGCACTAGATCATCGGTGAATGGATCGCGCAAGTTCGACCACCTCATCCACGCTCACTCCCGGCTTCCGCTATGATCTACAAAGTGGTATGTAGATGCTATCTAATCTGAATACTGCTGCTAGATGAACTCATAGATGGATCTTGGTGAAACCGTAGAGAAAATTTTAATTTTCGCAACGCTCCTCAACACGTATGTCCGGCGTTTTACCGATTTCTTTTCCTGCATGTTTGAATCATGCATTGGTAGGTTGCTTTGCTGCTCTTGAGCCCGGAAGGAATAGTGCTGAAGCAAAGGGACGATGATGCTATGAAAGTTGTTGCATTTGATCAAGACCGTATCTTTATTTGATGGTATCCAGTATGCGCCGAGGAAACACAAATAGTCATAAATCCTGTGGCATCAATGATTTGATCGATGCGCGTGAGGGGAAAGGATCCTGGGGCAAGCCTTGTTGAGGTCTTAAAGTCCATACATAGGCTGCCAGATTTGTCCCTCTTGGTACCATTACCAGTTTGCCACCAACCGGATGCTTGATATTCTTTCATTTTCATTTCTAACGGTGGTTCGTTCAAGATTCTTTTCTTTGATTATCATATTAGTCCATTCCTTCTTTTAATCCTACCGGTGGTTCTTGAAGACTTTCTCAAGTTTTGTGCTATACCCCCCTCAATCCTTTTCAAGAAGAATAAGTAGTAGGGAAAATCCATTGCTTGTCATCAATTTAATTTGATGAAGGATAAGCATACAATAAATCTTATTATTATTTCCTCAAAGTGATTAATCTTTTTCTTCGGAGTTTGTTCTTGAGGAATAAATTCCACTTCCAAGTGTTTTCATCTTTTCCTTTTCCGGAGTTCAATTAATTTCCTCGGCCATCTCGTCGGAACCTCCATCTAAATCATCGCAACGCTCATCTTATTCTTTCTTCCTTCATTCTATCTCACCATCCTTTTTGTTACTGGAGTTCTTCACGGTGGTTCTTCATGATTTATTTCATTTTTCAAGAGTTCATCAAGATTTTGTTGGTGGAGTTCAAGTATCTTTTCTTCTCGCGTCTCGAAGTGCAATTAATTCTCCGTATTCTTTGAAGTGGAGTTTTGCATTTCCTTGTTCTTTTCAGCTATCCAATTATTTCCGTTTGTGGTCGGTTATCACCTTATAATTTTGAGATGTTTTCCATAAGTCCACAACAATCTTATTCTTTCGTTGTTGATTTTCTCAACAACCCCGTTCAACCTCTCCTTCTAAGTTCTTTTCATTCCATTCTTTCAATTCTTCCGGAGGCATTGCGTTGCTTATGTCGTCAAGTGTCATTCCATCTTGTGAAGTTCATGTTCTAATCCTTCCATTTTCAGCAGGAGTGCTGCCTAAATCCTTTCAGTCTTATTCGTTCCTTTCTCGTCCTATCCGGAATGCTTCATAGTCTATTTGATTCCGTGAGCTTTCGATTCTCGTCATTCTCGTCGTTCCTCTCTTCTTCTCGAGTGCTCTCGATTCTTTGCTTCTTATCTTGAGTTCTTGTTTCACCTCTCCCTTTTTCCCTTCCGTCTCGGTCCTAAGATCTCGGGACGAGATCTCTTGTTAGTGGAGGAGTGTTGTAACGCCCCGGATCCGATGCGCCAGGTGTCCGCCAGTTATTCGTCGTCGTTGCCATGTCATGTGCTTGCGTGTTGCACTTTTCCATGTCATCATCTGCATTTCATATCATGTGATCATGTGCATCGCGTTGGCATACGTGTTCGTCTCATGCATCCGAGCATTTTCCCTGTTGTCCGTTTTGCAATCCGGCACTCCTATGTCTCCCGGTGCCCCCTTTTACCTCTTTTCGTGTGCGGGTGTTAAACTTTCTCGGAATGGCCCGAGGTTTGTCAAGCGGCCTTGGTATAGCACCGGTAGACCGCCTGTCAAGTTTCGTGCCATTTGGAGGTCGTTTGGTACTCCAACGGTTAACCGGGTAACCGCAAAAGCCTCTTTTGTTTGCAGCCCAACACCCCTTTCTAAATGGCCCAAAACCCACCAAACTCCCCTCCATGCTCTCGGTCGTTCGATCACGATCGCGTGGCCGAAAACCGCTCCTCATTTGGAGTCTCCTAGCTCCCTCTACCTATAAATATGTGCACCCCTTTGAAATTTCGGGTCCAAAACCCTAGCTCCTTCCTCCTCCCGCCGACGGACACGTCCACCCGCCGCCCGGACGTGTCCGCCCGTCAGCGCCGCCACCCACGCCCAATCCCGCTCGCCACGTGGCCCTCCGCCATCGCGCCGCCGCCGGCCAGCGCCCAGCGCCGCCCGTCTACCTCCCGCCGCCGCCAGCTCCTCCACGCCGGCGCCGCACCGCCCCTCGGCCTCCTGCCGCTCCGCCGCCCGCCCTCGGCGCGGCCCCGCCAGCGCCATCTTCGCCCGCCGCCCGGCGGAGTCGCCCGCGCCGCCCAGCTGGGCTTCGCCCGCGCCTCCTGCTCCCCCGCGCCCCGCCCGCGCCGCGCCTCGCCGGAGGCGCGACCCAGCCCGTCGTCCGGCTCCGGCCGGCGCTCCTCGCGTGCCCGGCCGCCGCCCGTTGTCTCCTCCGCCTCCCCTCGCCGGGATCCGGCCGGATCCGGCGAGATCCGGCCCGGATCCGCCCGTCTCCGGCGACCCCGCCATCTCCGGCGAGTTTTCCGGCGAGATCCGCCTCGCCTCGTAATCCGTACCATGCGGTTGACTTTCTTCCCCCTCCGAAATTCCACTAAGTCCAGAAACTGCTAATATTTTCATGCATTTTCATTGCATCATAACTCTGTGTATATTGCTCCGTTTCGTGCGTGTTATATGTCAAAATGTTCATCTCGATGAGTACATCATTTCATCTCATTGCATCATTTACATTTGAGCTCATCTTGATGCCCGAAATGCTGTTATGAGAGGGCTATGTGATGTTAGTTTCTGATTCTTATCAGAACATGCACTTTTGTCATTTTTGCCATGATTGATGTGTGCACCCTATGAACTTGAGTCCTACATGTGTTTTGTAATATGCCATGCCATCTTTACAGGGGTGTATGCCATGCATTTTTGTGATTAATGTGGTGACTAGCACAAGCATGCAAACTAGGCTTCATGATGTTGCTGATTTCAGCCCCTGTTTTGCTGATATTTTTATGCCATGTAAACTTGATGCTACCGAGAGATCCATGCTTATTTTGAGATACTTCAGTAAGGATGTTTTGAACATATGGTTATGCTCTATCCATCCATGCCCTTGTTTTCAATTATGGAGTGCCATAGCTTGAGTCAATCGAGCTCTACTTTTGCTATAAAATGTTTCCTGGCAGGTTGTTTACATGTTATTCAATTTTGCCAAGGTTGTTATAGTTGATCCGTGTATGCTATGATGTTGTTCTTGCCATGTATAGCTTATATGCCTTGTCTTTTTACTGTGAGTTGCCTTTCCATGCCATGTTTTGCTCTGTGGTGAGTGGTTCAAGCTCACCAACATGCCTACTTATTGTTGTTCCTGCCATGTATGAATCTGTAATATAACTTGTCATGTTTACATGGGTGCCATCATATTTTTTGATCCTTTTTGGCTCATGGTCACTAAAGGACATTTGATATATGCATTTAGTAGATTCATTCCATGCCTTTGTTTGCCATGATAAGTTCCTGTAGCATGTTGTTTGATAGCTCTAAACATTGCAACTTTGATGTTATTTCGCCAATGCACAGCTGTTATTATTTGCAATCTTGTCATGTGTTTTGAGCATGTTCTAGTGATTTCTGGAGATAGCTCAGTGTTCATGTTTTGTCATGCTTTACCTGTACATCATGCCCATGCCTTTTGTTACCATGTTAAGATGCTGTAGCTTGTTGTTTTGATGCTTGCAATATGCCTACTTGCTGTTTTGGGCAGATTATTGTCATGACTTGTATAGGGTGTATGTGTTGAACCGTTGCTCCGTTTTGAGTGTGCTCTATATGAAACTTCCTTTATTTTGCATGTACTTTCATATTATCATGTTGCATCCTTGTTTTGAGGTGGTTGCTTGATGTTTGTATGCATTTTGCATCAATGCCATGCTTAACTTGTTTTGCTCATATCTTCTAGACCGTAGCTCTGAATCTAATGAACTTTATATGTAACTTGACTAGAATTTCGTGTAGATCATCGTGGTGCATCTTAACCTGCTGTTTAACAACTTGAACATAAGGTTTATTCAGATCTGGACCAATTTCAAAATTTGCATATGAGGACTTACCGGAATTGTTATGTGTTGTTTCCGGCCTCATTTAAACTTGCTTTGATGTGTTGCTCTTGTTTGCATCATATCTTGCCATGAGTAGCTTCATGTAGTTTTGGCATGCATCATGCTTGGTTGTGCATCATGTCTTGTTCATGTGTGGTGTGTTTACTATGTTGTGTGCTTCTTCTTGCTAGTTCCTGTTTCGTTGCGATCGTGAGGATTCGTTCGTCTACGCTTGGTTCGGCTTCTTCCGTTCATCTTCTTCATGGACTCGTTCTTCTTCCTTGCGGGATTTCAGGCAAGATGACCGCTACCCTGGATCTCACTACTATCATTGCTATGCTAGTTGCTTCGTTCTATCGCTATGCTGCGTTACCTACCACTTGCTACTCAAGCCTCCCAAATTGCCATGAACCTCTAACTCGTTGTCACCTTCCTAGCAAACCGTTGTTTGGCTATGTTACCGCTTTGCTCAGCCCCTCTTATAGCGTTGTTAGTTGCAGGTGAAGATGAAGTTTGTTCCTTGTTGGAACATGTTTACTTGTTGGGATATCACAATATATCTTATTTTATTAATGCATCTATATACTTGGTAAAGGGTGGAAGGCTCGGCCTTATGCCTGGTGTTTTGTTCCACTCTTGCCGCCCTAGTTTCCGTCATATCGGTGTTATGTTCCCGGATTTTGCGTCCCTAACGCGGTCGGGTGATTTATGGGACCCCTTGACAGTTCGCTTTGAATAAGACTTTTCCAAAGAAGGCCCAACATTGGTTTTACCATTTGCCTCACCTATGCCCTTTTTCCTTGGGTTTCGGAGCCGAGGGTCATCTTTATTTTAGCCCCCGCCAGTTCTCCTTCGAGTGCTGGTCCAAACCGGCGATGTCCGGCGCCCTCGGGCAATCAGGGTTTATGCCAACCCGACGTCTGGCTCATCCGGTGTGCCCTGAGACCGAGATATGTGCAGCTCCTATCAGGATTTGTCGACACATCCGGGCGGCTTTGCTGGTCTTGTTTTATTGTTTGTCGAAATGTCTTGTAGCCGGATTCGAGACTGATCGGGTCTTCCGGGAGAAGGAATATCCTTCGTTGATCGCGAGAGCTTATCATGGGCTAAGTTGGGACACCCCTGCAGGGTATAAACTTTCGAGAACCGTGCCCGCGGTTATGTGGCAGATGGGAATTTGTTAATATCCGGTTTTAGTAAACTTGAAGCAAACTCTTCTAAAATACACCAACCGTGTGTGTAACCGTGAGTGTCTCTTTTAGGGGTCGATCGAAAGGAGAACACGGTTTCTGGGTTATGTCTGACATAAGTAGGAGTTCAGGATCACTTCTTGATCATTACTAGTTGACGACCGTTCCTTTGTTTCTCTTCTCGCTCTCATTTGCGTATGTTAGCCACCATATATGCTTAGCCGCTGCTGCAACCTCACCACTTTATCCCTTCCGTTCCCTTTAAGCTTTGCTAGTCTTGATACCCATGGTAATGGGATTGCTGAGTCCTCGTGGCTCACAGATTACTACACCACCAGTTGCAGGTACAGGTTGCGATGATCTTGACGCGAGAGCGATGTTTGCTTGTATTGGAGTTCTTCTGCTGCTTCTTCTTTGATCAGGGGTTAGGTTCCAGGTCGGCAGCCTGGGCTAGCAGGGTGGATGTCGTTTGAGCTTCTGTTTATGTTTCATCCGTAGTCGGATGTTGATCTTGTATATGATGTTGATGTATTCTTGTGGTATTTGTGCCTTATGTATGTATCCCCATCTATTATGTAATGTTGATGTAATGATATCCACCTTGCAAAAGCGTTTCAATATGCGGGTCTATCCTTGGTGGGACCTTCGAGTTCCTTTTGGATAGGGTCGCATATTGGGCGTGACATTTGCGCACCAAGTTTTCACTTCGTCGGCTGTGAAATTTGAGCCATTATCAGTGATGATGCTATGGGGGACACCGTATCGGTGTACGACCCCGGATATGAAGTCTATTACTGGTCCGGATTCGGCCGTTTTGACTGGTTTGGCTTCTATCCATTTGGTGAATTTGTCCACCATGACCAATAAGTATTTTTCTTATGGCTTCCCCCTTTAAGAGGTCCGACCATATCCAGCCCCCAGACCGCAAAGGGCCAAGTTATGGGGATTGTTTGGAGAGCGGTAGGGGCATATGACTCGATTGGCAAGAGCGGCAACCAACGCAATGTTGGACAAGGTCTGTCGTCGTCTGCTTTCGGCGTCGGCCAGAGAAACCTGTACGGAAGGCCTTGCTGACTAATGCTCGAGCCGCGGCATGGTGCCCGCCTAGTCCGGCATGGATTTCAACCAAGAGCTGCCGCCCTTCCTCTTCGGAGATGCATATTTGGAGTACTCTGGTAGCGCTTTTCTTGTAGAGTTCCCCTTCGTAGACTTTGTAAGCTTTAGAGCGTAGGACGATGCAGCGTGCTTCATTTTGGTCTTCGGGGAGCTCCTGCCTATTTAGGTAGGCCAAGAAAGGCTCGGTCCGCGGGGCGATTACAGCCATGATTTCATGGGCCGAGAACGTTATTTCGGTGGTAGAACCTCCGACTATGTCTGATAGTTCGGAATCTGGGGGTGTATTCGGATCCGTGCTAGTATTGCCGGACTCCTCTTCCCATACTACGGATGGCTTGAACAGCCGTTCCAAGAATATGTTAGGTGGGGCAAGGTCGCGTTTAGCGCCGATGCGAGCAAGGACATCCGCCGCTTGATTGTTTTCTCGAGCCACATGGTGGAATTCGAGCCCCTCGAACCGAGCTGACATTTTGAGGACGGCATTACGGTAGGCCACCATTTTCGGGTCCTTGGCATCAAAATCTCCATTTATTTGTGATATTGCGAGGTTTGAATCCCCGCGCACTTCTAGGCGTTGAATGCCCATAGAGACTGCCATCCAAAGACCGTGCAAAATAGCCTCGTATTCGGCTGCATTGTTGGAGTCTGTGTATAATATTTGGAGGACGTACTGGACCGTGTCTCCGGTGGGAGACGTCAGGACTACACCTGCTCCCAATCCGGCCAGCATTTTAGAGTCGTCGAAGTGCATGATCCAGTTTGAGTATGCGTCGTACTCTTTAGGGAGTTCGGCTTCTGTCCATTCGGCGACGAAGTCAGCCAATACTTGCGACTTGATGGCCCGCCGAGGTTTGTATGTTATGTCGAACGGAAGGAGCTCAATGGCCCATTTGGCAATCCGGCCCGTAGCATCGCGGTTATTTATTATGTCATTGAGTGGTACTTCGGAGGCCACCGTAATCGAACACTCTTGAAAGTAGTGTCGTAGCTTCCGGGATGCCATGAAAACCGCGTATGCTATTTTTTGATAGTGTGGGTATCGGGATTTGCATGGGGTTAGGACCGTGGATACGTAGTAAATCGGCTTCTGGAGCGGGAATTTGTATCCGTCAGCCTCTCGTTCAACGATGAGCACTGCGCTTACAACTTGATGCGTTGCAACTATGTACAGTAGCATAGGTTCGTCAATATTCGGCGCTGTTAGTACTGGATTAGTGGCCAATAAGGTCTTTATTTCATCGAGTCCGGTCGCAGCTGCATCCGTCCACACGAAGTGTTTGGTGCGCCGAAGAAGGCGGTAAAGAGGCAATGCCTTTTCTCCTAACCTGGAGATAAAGCGGCTTAGAGCAGCCACGCATCCGGCTAGTTTTTGGATGTGCTTGAGGTCTGTTGGTATAGCCAACTGTGACAGAGCTCGGATCTTTGCCGGATTCGCTTCAATTCCTCTGTTGGAAACGATGAAGCCGAGTAGTTTCCCCGAGGGGATGCCAAAAACGCATTTTTTCCGGGTTCAGCTTGATGTCGTATGTCCGGAGATTGTCAAATGTAAGCCTCAAGTCATCTATCAGGGTTTCGACGTGTCTTGTTTTTATGACCACGTCATCCACGTATTGTTGGAAATATGCCCTAGAGGCAATAATAAAAGCATTATTATTATATTTCCTTATTCATGATAATTGTCTTTATTCGTGCTATAATTGTGTTAACCGGAAATCGTAATACATGTGTGAATAACAGACAACAACATGTCCCTAGTGAGCCTCTAGTTGACTAGCTCGTTGATCGACAGATAGTCATGGTTTCCTGACTATGGACATTGGATGTCATCGATAACGGGATCACATCATTAGGAGAATGATGTGATGGACAAGACAATCCTAAACATAGCATAAGATCGCATAGTTCGTTTGCTAGAGTTATCCAATGTCAAGTATCCTTTCCTTAGACCATGAGATCGTGTAACTCCCGGATACCGTAGGAGTGCTTTGGGTATGCCAAACGTCACAACGTAACTGGGTGACTATAAAGGTATGCTACGGGTATCTCTGAAAGTGTCTGTTGGGTTGACATGGATCGAGACTGGGATTTGTCACTCCGCTTGACGGGAGGTATCACGGGCCCTCTCGGTAATGCATCATCACAATGAGCTCAATGTGATCGAAGTGTTTGATCACGGGATCATGCATTACGATAACGAGAAAAGTGACTTGCGTGCGAGATTGAGCGAGGTATTGGTATACCGACGATCGAATCTCGGGCAAGTAAAATACCGATTGACAAAGGGAATCGTATACGGGATTAATTGAATCCTTGACATCGTGGTTCATCCGATGAGATCATCGTGGAGCATGTAGGAGCCAACATGGGTATCCAGATCCGCTGTTGGTTATTGCCGAGAGCCGTCTCGGTCATGTTCGCATGTCTCCCGAACCCGTAGGGTCTACACACTTAAGGTTGATAACGCTAGGGTTATAGGAATATGTATGTGCAGTAACCCGAATGTTGTTCGAGTCCGGATGAGATCCTGGGCGTCACGAGGAGTTCGGAATGGTCCGGAGGTAAAGAATTATATATAGGAAGTGCTGTTTCGACCATCGGGACAAGTTTGGTGATATCGGTATTGTCTGGGACCACGGAGGGTCGAGGTCCACCAAGTGGGGCCACCAGCCCGAGGGGCCACATGGGCCCTAGGTGGTGCGCCTAGGCCCACATGGGCCAAGGGAACCAGCCCCAAGGGGCCCATCGCCTAGGGTGGAAAAAGGGAGAGTCCATGAGGGGAAGGCACCTCAGAGGTGCCTTGGGAGGTGGACACCTCCCCTCTTGGCCGCACCCTCCCTTGGAGGAGGGGGCAGGCTGCGCCCTCCCCTCCTTGGCACCTATATAAAGGGGGAGGGAGGGGGCAGCAGCACCTTTGCCCTGGGCGCCTCCCTCTCCCTCTCCAACACATCCTCCTCCTCCGTAGTGCACGCGAAGCCCTGCGAGATCTTGCAAGTTCCACCATCACCACGCCGTCGTGCTGCTGCTGGAGCCATCTTCCTCAACCTCTCCTTCACCTTGCTGGATCAAGAAGAAGGAGGCGTTACGCTGACCGTCGTGTGTTGAGCAGCGGAGGTGCCGTCCGTTCGGCACTAGATCATCGGTGAATTGGATCGCGGCAAGTTCGACTACCTCATCCACGTTCACTCCGAAGCTTCCGTTGCGATCTACAAAGTGGTATGTAGATGCTATCTAATCTGAATACTCGTTGCTAGATGAACTCATAGATGGATCTTGGTGAAACCGTAGGAAAAATTTTAATTTTCTGCAGCGTTCCCCAACAGTGGCATCATGAGCTAGGTCTATCGTAGTTCTTCTTGCGAGTAGAACACAATTTGTTGTGGGCGTAGATGTTGTCAATTCTTCTTGCCGTTACTAGTCAATCTTGATTCAGCGGTATTGTGGGATGAAGCGGCCGGACCAACCTTACACGTGCGCTTCGTGAGACCGGTTCCACCGACTAACATGCACTAGTTGCATAAGGTGGCTGGCGGGTGTCTGTCTCTCCTACTTTAGTTGGATCGGATTCGATGAACAGGGTCCTTATGAAGGGTAAATAGAGATTGACAAATCACGTTGTGGTTTGAGCGTAGGTAAGAAAACGTTCTTGCTAGAACCCTAATTCAGCCACGTAAAACTTGCAACAACAATTAGAGGACGTCTAACTTGTTTTTGCAGCAAGTGCTTTGTGATATGATATGGCCAAAGTTGTGATGAATGATGAATGATCTATATGTGATGTATGAGATGTTCATGCTATTGTAATAGGAATCACGACTTGCATGTCGATGAGTATGACAACCGGCAGGAGCCATAGGAGTTGTCTTTATTTTTGTATGACCTGCGTGTCATTGAAGAACGCCATGTAAACTACTTTACTTTATTGCTAAACACGTTAGTCATAGAAGTAGAAGTAGTCGTTGGCGTGACAACTTCATGAAGACACGATGATGGAGATCATGATGATGGAGATCATGGTGTCATGCGGTGACAAGATGATCATGGAGCCCCAAGATGAAGATCAAAGGAGCTATATGATATTGGCCATATCATGTCACTACTTTATATAATTGCATGTGATGTTTATTATGTTTTATGCATCTTGTTTACTTAGAACGACGGTAGTAAATAAGATGATCCCTCATAATAATTTCAAGAAAGTGTTCACCCTAAGCGTGCACCGTTGCTAAGGTTAAATCGTTCGAAGCACCACGTGATGATCGGGTGTGATAGGTCCTTACGTTACGCATACAACGGGTGTAAGACAGATTTACACACGCAAAACACTTAGGTTGACTTGACGAGCCTAGCATGTACAGACATGGCCTCGGAACACGGAAGACCGAAAGGTCGAGCATGAGTCGTATAGAAGATACGATCAACATGAAGATGTTCACCGATGTTGACTAGTCCGTCTCACGTGATGATCGGACACGGCCTAGTTGACTCGGATCATGTAATACTTAGATGACTAGTAGAGGATGTCTATCTAAGTGGGAGTTCATTAAATTTGATTAAATGAACTTTATTATCATGAACTTAGTCTAAAAATTTTACAATATGTCTTGTAGATCAAATGGCCAACGTAGTCCTCAACTTCAACGCGTTCCTAGAAAACCAAGCTGAAAGGCGATGGTAGCAACTATACGGACTGGGTCCGGAACCCGAGATTATCCTCATAGCTGCCAAGAAAGATTATGTCCTAAGAGCACCGCTGGGTGGCGCACCTATTCTCCTGCAGAACAAGGCGTTATGAGCGCTTGGCGATCACGCTGCGATGATTACTCCCTCGTTCAATGCGGCATGCTTTACAGCTTAGAGCCGGACTCCAAAAGCGTTTTGAGAGACATGGAGCATATGAGATGTTCAAGAGCTGAAAATGGTTTTCCAAGCTCATGCCCGGTCGAGAGATATGAAGTCTCCGACAAATTCTTTAGCTGTAAGATGGAGGAAAATGGCTCACAAGGTGAGCACATACTCAAAATGTCCAGGTTGCACAACCGCTTGACTCAATCTGGAAGTTAATCTCCGGATGAAGCGGTCATTGACAGAATCCTCCATCGCTTCCACCTAGCTACAAGAGCTTTGTGATGAACTACAATATGCGGGGATGGTAAAGACCATTCTGAAGTATATGCTATGCTGAAATCAGCAGAGGTAGAAATCAGAAGGAGCATCAAGTGTTGATGGTGAATAAAACCACTAAGTTCAAGAAGGGCAAGGGTAAAAGAACTTCAAGAAGGACGGCAAGGAAGTTGCAGCGCCCGCAAGCAAGTTGCCGGAAGAAGCCAAAGAATGGACCCAAGCCCGAGACCGAGTGTTTTTATTGCAAGGGAAGTGGTCACTGGAAGCGGAACTGCCCCAAATACTTAGCGGACAAGAAGGCCGGCAAAACCAAAGGTATATGTGATATACATGTAATTGATGTGTACCTTACCAGTACTCGTAGTAGCTCTTGGGTATTTGATACCGGTGCAGTTGCTCACATTTGTAACTCAAAGCAGGAGCTGCGGAATAAGCGGAGACTGGCGAAGGACGAGGTGACGATGCGCGTCGGGAATGGTTCCAAGGTCGATGTGATCGCCGTCGGCACGCTGCCTCTACATTTACCTCACGGATTAGTTTTAAACCTCAATAATTGTTATTTAGTGCCAAGTTTGAGCATGAACATTGTATCTGGATCTCGCTTAATTCGAGATGGCTACTCATTTAAATCAGAGAATAATGGTTGTTCCATTTATATGAGAGATATGTTTTATGGTCATGCTCCGATGGTTAATGGTTTATTCTTAATGAATCTAAATGCGTGATGATACACATATTCATAGTGTGAGTACCAAAAGAGTTAAAGTTGATAACAATAGTCCCACATATTTGTGGCACTTGCCGCCTTGGTCACATAGGTGTCAAACGCATGAAGAAGCTCCATACAGATGGACTTTTAGAGTCTCTTGATTATGAATCATTTGACACGTCAAGAACCATGCCTCATGGGTAAAATGACCAAGACTCCGTTCTCAGAACAATGGGCGAGCAACCAACTTATTGGAAATCATACATACCGATGTGTGCGGTCCAATGAGTGTTGAGGCTCATGGAGGCTATCGTTATGTTCTCACCCTCATCGATGACTTGAGTAGATATGGGTATATCTACTTAATGAAACACAAGTCTGAGACCTTTGAAAAGTTCAAGGAATTTCAGAGTGAGGTTGAAAATCAACGTGATAGAAAGATCAAGTTTCTCTGATCGATCGTGGAGGAGAATACTTGAGTCACGAATTTGGCACACACTTAAGAAAATGTGGAATAGTTTCACAACTCACGCCGCTGGAACACCTCAGCGTAATGGTGTGTCCGAGCGTCGTGTCGCACTCTATTGGATATGGTGCGATCTATGATGTCTCTTACCGACTTACCGCTATCTTTTGGGGCTATGCTTTAGAGACTGCCGCATTCACTTTAAATAGGGCTCCGTCCAAATCCGTTGAGGCGACACCGTATGAATTATGGTTTGGGAAGAAACCTAAGCTGTCGTTTCTAAAAGTTTGGGGATGCGATGCTTATGTCAAGAAACTTCAACCTGAAAAGCTCGAACCCAAATCGGAAAAATCGTCTTCATAGGATACCCTAAAGAAACTGTTGGGTATACCTTCTACCTCAGATCCGAAGGCAAGATCTTTGTTGCCAAGAATGGATCCTTTCGAGAAAGAGTTTCTCTCGAAAGAAGTAAGTGGGAGGAAAGTAGAACTTGATGAAGTGTTACCTCTTGAACGGAAAATGGCGAAACTCAAGAAAACGTTTACGAGGTGCCTGCACCGACTAGAGAGGAAATTAATGATGATGATCAAGATGCTTGATCAAGCTCCTACTGAAATTGAAGGTCAACAAGG
Source organism: Aegilops longissima (assembly GCA_021605205.1). Lineage (NCBI taxonomy): Eukaryota > Viridiplantae > Streptophyta > Magnoliopsida > Poales > Poaceae > Aegilops > Aegilops longissima. The sequence goes on along the minus strand of CM038676.1, from coordinate 408,278,511 downwards.
ACACGTTCCGCACTGAGTGGTACGGCAACCCTGTCTTAGAAATCATGTTGTTAGACAACGGTGAACCTTGAACTATGAGGAAGCAATGGCGGGCCCGGATTCCGACAAATGGCTGGAAGCCATGAAATCCGAGATAGGATCCATGTATGAAAACAAAGTATGGACTTTGGTGACTTGCCCGTTGAGCGGCGAGCCATAGAAAATAAATGGATCTTTAAGAAGAAGAGACGCGATGGTAATGTGACCATCTATAAAGCTCGGCTTGTCGCTAAGGGTTATCGACAAGTTCAAGGGGTTGACTACGATGAGACTTTCTCACCGATGGCGAAGCTAAAGTCCGTCCAATCATGTTAGCGATTGCGCATACTATGATTATGAGATATGGCAAATGGACGTCAAAACGGCATTCCTTAATGGTTTCCTTAAGGAAGAATTGTATATGATGCAGCGGAAGGTTTTGTCGATCCTAAGAATGTTGACAAGGTGTGCAAGCTCCAACGCCGATTTATGGGCTGGTGCAAGCATCTCGGAGTTGGAACATTCGCTTTGATGAGATGATCAAAGCGTTTGGGTTTACAGACTTATGGAGAAGCTGTGTTTACAAGAAAGTGAGTGGGAGCTCTGTAGCATTTCTCATATTATATGTAGACGACATACTTTTGATGGGAAATGATATAGAACTCTTGGACAACATCAAGGCCTACTTGAATAAGAGTTTTTCAATGAAGGACCTTGGAGAAGCTGCTTATATATTAGGCATCAAGATCTATAGAGATAGATCGAGGCGCCTCATAGGTCTTTCACAAAGCACATACCTTGATAAGATATTGAAGAAGTTCAATATGGATCAATCTAAGAAGGGTTCTTACCTGTGTTACAAGGTGTGAAATTGAGCTCAGCTCAATGTCCCACCACGCAGAAGATATAGAAGAGATGAGTGTCATCCCTATGCCTCAGCCATAGGTTCTATTATGTATGCCATGCTGTGTACCAGACTGATGTAAACCTTGCCGTAAGTTTGGTAGGAAGGTACCAAAGTAATCCCGCAAGGAACACCGGACAGCGGTCAAGAATATCTGAAGTACCGAAAAGGACTAAGGAAATGTTTCTCGTTTATGGAGGTGACGAAGAGCTCGTCAGTAAAGGTTACGTCGACGCTTAGCTTCGACACAGATCTGATGACTCTAAGTCACAAACCGGATCGTGTATATTTTGAATGGTGGGGCGATGGCTGGTGCATTTGCAAGCAAAGCGTCGTGGCGGGATCTACATGTGAAGCGGAGTACATGGCAGCCTCGGAGGCAGCACATGAAGCAATTTGGGTGAAGGAGTTCATCACCGACCTCGGAGTCATACCCAATGCGTCGGGGCCAATCAAGCTCTTCTGTGACAACACTGGAGCTATTGCACTTGCAAAGGAGCCCAGGTTTCACAAGAAGACTAGGCACATCAAGCGTCGCTTCAACTCCATTCGTGAAAATGTTCAAGATGGAGACATAGAAATTTGTAAAGTGCACACGGATCTGAATGTCGCAGATCCGTTGACTAAACCTCTCCCTAAGGCAAAACATGATCAGCACCATAACTCTATGGGTGTTCGATTCATCACAATGTAACTAGATTATTGACTCTAGTGCAAGTGGGAGACTGTTGGAAATATGCCCTAGAGGCAATAATAAAAGCATTATTATTATATTTCCTTATTCATGATAATTGTCTTTATTCGTGCTATAATTGTGTTAACCGGAAATCGTAATACATGTGTGAATAACGCACAACAACATGTCCCTAGTGAGCCTCTAGTTGACTAGCTCGTTGATCGACGAGATAGTCATGGTTTCTGACTATGGACATTGGATGTCATCGATAACGGGATCACATCATTAGGAGAATGATGTGATGGACAAGACCCAATCCTAAACATAGCATAAGATCGCATAGTTCGTTTGCTAGAGTTATCCAATGTCAAGTATCCTTTCCTTAGACCATGAGATCGTGTAACTCCCGGATACCGTAGGAGTGCTTTGGGTATGCCAAACGTCACAACGTATCGGGTGACTATAAAGGTATGCTACGGTATCTCCGAAAGTGTCATTGGGTTGACATGGATCGAGGCTGGGATTTGTCACTCCGCTTGACGGAGAGGTATCACCGGCCCTCTCGGTAATGCATCATCACAATGAGCTCAATGTGATCAAGTGTTTGATCACGGGATCATGCATTACTGATACGAGAAAAGTGACTTGCCGTGCGAGATTGAGCGAGGTATTGGTATACCGATGATCGAATCTCGGGCAAGTAAAATACCGATTGACAAAGGGAATCGATACGGGATTAATTGAATCCTTGACATCGTGGTTCATCCGATGAGATCATCGTGGAGCATGTGGGAGCCAACATGGGTATCCAGATCCCGCTGTTGGTTATTGCCCGAGAGCCGTCTCGGTCATGTCTGCATGTCTCCCGAACCCGTAGGGTCTACACACTTAAGGTTGATAACGCTAGGGTTATAGGAATATGTATGTGCAGTAACCGAATGTTGTTCGAGTCCGGATGAGATCCTGGACGTCACGAGGAGTTCGGAATGGTCCGGAGGTAAAGAATTATATATAGGAAGTGCTGTTTGACCATCGGGACAAGTTTCGGTGATATCGGTATTGTACCGGACCACGGAGGGTCCTGGGTCCTAAGTGGGGCCACCAGCCCGAGGGCCACATGGGCCCTAGGTGGTGCGCCTAGGCCCACATGGGCCAAGGGAACCAGCCCCAAGGGGCCCATGCGCCTAGGGTGGAAAAAGGGAGAGTCCATGAGGGGAAGGCACCTCAGGGTGCCTTGGGAGGTGGACACCTCCCCTCTTGGCCGCATCCTCCCTTGGAGGAGGGGCAGGCTGCGCCCCCCCTCCTTGGCACCTATATAAAAGGGGGAGGGAGGGGGCAGCAGCACTTTGCCCTGGGCGCCTCCCTCTCCCTCTCCAACACATCCTCCTCCTCCGTAGTGCACGCGAAGCCTGCCGAGTCTTGCAAGTTCCACCATCACCACGCCGTCGTCTTTGCTGCTGGAGCCATCTTCCTCAACCTCTCCTTCACCTTGCTGGATCAAGAAGAAGGAGACGTTACGCTGACCGTGCGTGTGTTGAGCGCGGAGGTGCCGTCTGTTCGGCACTAGATCATCGGTGAATTGGATCGCGGCAAGTTCGACTACCTCATCCACGTTCACTCCGAAGCTTCCGTTGCGATCTACAAAGTGGTATGTAGATGCTATCTAATCTGAATACTCGTTGCTAGATGAACTCATAGATGGATCTTGGTGAAACCGTAGGAAAATTTTTAATTTTCTGCAACGTTCCCCAACACGTATGCCTCCGATGTTTTACCGATTTCCTTTTCCAGGCATGTTTGAATCATGCATTGGTAGGTTCTTGGGAGATGGCTACTCATTTAAATCAGAGAATAATGGTTGTTCCATTTATATGAGAGATATGTTTTATGGTCATGCTCCGATGGTTAATGGTTTATTCTTAATGAATCTCAGACGTGATGATACACATATTCATAGTGTGAGTACCAAAAGAGTTAAAGTTGATAACAATAGTCCCACATATTTGTGGCAATCGCCGCCTTGGTCACATAGGTGTCAAACGCATGAAGAAGCTCCATACAGATGGACTTTTAGAGTCTCTTGATTATGAATCATTTGACACGTCAAGTAACCATGCCTCATGGGTAAAATGACCAAGACTCCGCTCAGAACAATGGAGCGAGCAACCAACTTATTGGAAATCATACATACCGATGTGTGCGGTCCAATGAGTGTTGAGGTCATGGAGGCTATCGTTATGTTCTCACCCTCATCGATGACTTGAGTAGATATGGGTATATCTACTTAATGAAACACAAGTCTGAGACCTTTGAAAAGTTCAAGGAATTTCAGAGTGAGGTTGAAAATCAACGTGATAGAAAGATCAAGTTTCTACGATCGATCGTGGAGGAGAATACTTGAGTCACGAATTTGGCACACACTTAAGAAAATGTGGAATAGTTTCACAACTCACGCCGCTGGAACACCTCAACGTAATGGTGTGTCCGAACGTCGAATCGCACTCTATTGGATATGGTGCGATCTATGATGTCTCTTACCGACTTACCGCTATCTTTTGGGGCTATGCTTTAGAGACCGCCGATTCACTTTAAATAGGGCTCCGCCAAACCGCTGAGACGACACCGTATGAATTATGGTTTGGGAAGAAACCTAAGCTGTCGTTTCTAAAAGTTTGGGGATGCGATGCTTATGTCAAGAAACTTCAACCTGAAAAGCTCGAACCCAAATCGAAAAATGCGCCTTCATAGGATACCCTAAAGAAACTGTTGGGTATACCTTCTACCTCAGATCCGAAGGCAAGATCTTTGTTGCCAAGAATGGATCCTTTCTGGAGAAAGAGTTTCTCTCGAAAGAAGTAAGTGGGAGGAAAGTAGAACTTGATGAAGTGTTACCTCTTGAACCGGAAAATGGCGAAACTCAAGAAAACGCTTACGAGGTGCCCGCACCGACTAGAGAGGAAATTAATGATGATGATCAAGATGCTTCTGATCAAGCTCCTACTGAAATTCGAAGGTCAACAAGGACACGTTCCGCACCAGAGTGGTACGGCAACCCTGTCTTAGAAATCATGTTGTTAGACAACGGTGAACCTTCGAACTATGAGGAAGCAATGGCGGGCCCGGATTCCGACAAATGGCTGGAAGCCATGAAATCCGAGATAGGATCCATGTATGAAAACAAAGTATGGACTTTGACTGACTTGCCCGTTGAACGGCGAGCCATAGAAAATAAATGGATCTTTAAGAAGAAGATGACGCGATGGTAATGTGACCATCTATAAGCTCGGCTTGTCGCTAAGGGTTATCGACAAGTTCAAGGGGTTGACTACGATGAGACTTTCTCACCAAGAGCGAAGCTAAAGTCCGTCTCAATCATGTTAGCGATTGCCGCATACTATGATTATGAGATATGGCAAATGGACGCCAAAACGGCATTCCTTAATGGTTTCCTTAAGGAAGAATTGTATATGATGCAGCCGGAAGGTTTTGTCGATCCTAAGAATGCCGACAAGGTGTGCAAGCTCCAACGCCGATTTATGGGCTGGTGCAAGCATCTCGAGTTGGAACATTCGCTTTGATGAGATGATCAAAGCGTTTGGGTTTACAGACTTATGGAGAAGCCTGTGTTTACAAGAAAGTGAGTGGGAGCTCAGAGCATTTCTCATATTATATGTAGACGACATACTTTTGATGGGAAATGATATAGAACTCTTGGACAGCACCAAGGCCTACTTGAATAAGAGTTTTTCAATGAAGGACCTTGGAGAAGCTGCTTATATATTAGGCATCAAGATCTATAGAGATAGATCGAGACGCCTCATAGGTCTTTCACAAAGCACATACCTTGATAAGATATTGAAGAAGTTCAATATGGATCAATCTAAGAAGGGGTTCTTACCTGTGTTACAAGGTGTGAAATTGAGCTCAGCTCAATGTCCGACCACGGCAGAAGATATAGAAGAGATGAGTGTCATCCCTATGCCTCAGCCATAGGTTCTATTATGTATGCCATGCTGTGTACCAGACCTGATGTAAACCTTGCCGTAAGTTTGGTAGGAAGGTACCAAAGTAATCCCGCAAGGAACACCGGACAGCGGTCAAGAATATCCCGGTACCGAAAAGGACTAAGGAAATGTTTCGTTTATGGAGGTGACGAAGAGCTCGTCAGAAAGGTTACGCCGACGCTTAGCTTCGACACGATCCGATGACTCTAAGTCACAAACCGGATACGTGTATATTTTGAATGGTGGGGCGAGAAGCTGGTGCGATTGCAAGCAAAGCGTCGTGGCGGGATCTACATGTGAAGCGGAGTACATGGCAGCCTCGGAGGCAGCACATGAAGCAATTTGGGTGAAGGAGTTCATCACCGACCTCGAGTCATACCCAATGCGTCGGGGCCAATCAAGCTCTTCTCGTGACAACACCGAGCTATTGCACTTGCAAAGGAGCCCAGGTTTCACAAGAAGACTAGGCACATCAAGCGCCGCTTCAACTCCATTCGTGAAAATGTTCAAGATGGAGACATAGAAATTTGTAAAGTGCACACGGATCTGAATGTCGCAGATCCGCTGACTAAACCTCTCCCTAAGGCAAAACATGATCAGCACCGTAACTCTATGGGTGTTCGATTCATCACAATGTAACTAGATTATTGACTCTAGTGCAAGTGGGAGACTGTTGGAAATATGCCCTAGAGGCAATAATAAAAGCATTATTATTATATTTCCTTATTCATGATAATTGTCTTTATTCGTGCTATAATTGTGTTAACCGGAAATCGTAATACATGTGTGAATAACGAGACAACAACATGTCCCTAGTGAGCCTCTAGTTGACTAGCTCGTTGATCGACGAGATAGTCATGGTTTCGACTATGGACATTGGATGTCATCGATAACGGGATCACATCATTAGGAGAATGATGTGATGGACAAGACCCAATCCTAAACATAGCATAAGATCGCATAGTTCGCTTGCTAGAGTTATCCAATGTCAAGTATCCTTTCCTTAGACCATGAGATCGTGTAACTCCCGGATACCGTAGGAGTGCTTTGGTATGCCAAACGTCACAACGAATCGGGTGACTATAAAGGTATGCTACGGGTATCTCGAAAGTGTCTGCTGGGTTGACATGGATCGAGATCGATTTGTCACTCCGCTGACGGAGAGGTATCACCGGGCCCTCTCGGTAATGCATCATCACAATGAGCTCAATGTGATCAAGTGTTTGATCACGGATCATGCATTACGGTAACGAGAAAAGTGACTTGCCGGTAACGAGATTGAACGAGGTATTGGTATACCGATGATCGAATCTCGCAAGTAAAATACCGATTGACAAAGGGAATCGTATACGGATTAATTGAATCCTTGACATCGTGGTTCATCCGATGAGATCATCGTGGAGCATGTGGGAGCCAACATGGGTATCCAGATCCCGCTGTTGGTTATTGCCCGAGAGCCGCCTCGGTCATGTTCAGATGTCTCCAACCCGTAGGGTCTACACACTTAAGGTTCGATACGCTAGGGTTATAGGAATATGTATGTGCAGTAACCCGAATGTTGTTCGAGTCCCGGATGAGATCCTGGACGTCACGAGGAGTTCCTAATGGTCCGGAGGTAAAGAATTATATATAGGAAGTGCTGTTTCGCCATCGGGACAAGTTTGGTGATATCGGTATTGTAATGGACCACGGAGGGGTCCTGGGTCCACCAAGTGGGGCCACCAGCCCTGTGGGGCCACATGGGCCCTAGGTGGTGCGCCTAGGCCCACATGGGCCAAGGGGAACCAGCCCCAAGGGGCCCATGCGCCTAGGGTGGAAAAAGGGAGAGTCCATGAGGGGAAGGCACCTCCGAGGTGCCTTGGGAGGTGGACACCTCCCCTCTTGGCCGCATCCCTCCCTTGGAGGAGGGGGCAGGCTGCGCCCCCCCTCCTTGGCACCTATATAAAAGGGGGAGGGAGGGGGCAGCAGCACCTTGCCCTGGGCGCCTCCCTCTCCCTCTCCAACACATCCTCCTCCTCCGTAGTGCACGGCGAAGCCTCGCCGAGTATCGCAAGTTCCACCATCACCACGCCTGTCGTGCTGCTGCTGGAGCCATCTTCCTCAACCTCTCCTTCACCTTGCTGGATCAAGAAGAAGGAGACGTTACGCTGACCGTGCGTGTGTTGAACGCGGAGGTGCCGTCTGCTCGCACTAGATCATCGGTGAATTGGATCGCGGCAAGTTCGACTACCTCATCCACGCTCACTCCGAAGCTTCCGCTATGATCTACAAAGTGGTATGTAGATGCTATCTAATCTGAATACTCGTTGCTAGATGAACTCATAGATGGATCTTGGTGAAACCGTAGGAAAATTTTTAATTTTCTGCAACGTTCCCCAACACGTATGCCTCCGATGTTTTACCGATTTCCTTTTCCAGGCATGTTTGAATCATGCATTGGTAGGTTGCGCCGGCGTTCTTGAGCCCGAAAGGAATAGTGTTGAAGCAAAAGGGACGTATGGCGTTATGAAAGTTGTTGCAGCTTGATCAGACTCTGCCATCTTTATTTGATGGTATCCAGAGTATGCGTCGAGGAAACACAGCGAGTCATGTCCTGTTGTGGCATCAATGATTTGATCGATGCGAGGGAGGGGAAAGGGATCCTTGGGGCAAGCCTTGTTGAGGTCTTTAAAGTCGACACATAGGCGCCAGGATTTGTCCTTCTTTGGTACCATTACCAGGTTTGCCAGCCAATCCGGATGCTTGATATCTCGATGAATCCGCCTCGAGTAGTTTGGCTAGCTCTTCCCCATGGCCTGCCGCTTGGGCTCAAAACCGCCTTAGAGTCTGCTGACCGGTTTGTATCCTTTTAGTATATTGAGGCTGTGTTCGCCAATCTGCGTGGGATGCCCGGCATGTCCGATGGGTGCCAAAGAAGATGTCCCAATTCTCGCGTAAGAAGTCTCAGAGTCGGGCGCCCATCGCGGGCTCACCGTGTGTCCCGGAAGAAGCTGTCTTCGTGGGGTCCGTTGGATGGACTTGGAATTTGACTATCTCGTCTGCGGGTTTAAATGAGGTGGACTTGGGTCGCTTGTCGAGTATCACGTCGTCCCTGTCCACGGTGGTCCGTAGTGTTGTTAATTCTTTGGCTGCTAGGGCCTCGGATAAAGCCTCGTGGCTAGTGCTGCGGTTTTGTTTTCGGTAGCGAAGTGCGCGACGCCCGATCATCGCTAGAGTGATGATTCCATTGGGCCCGGGCATTTTAAGCTTCATGTACCCATAATGGGGTATAGCTTGAAAGCTTGCAAACGCGTCCCGCCCTAAAAGGGCGTGGTATCCGCTGCTAAAAGGGGCCACTTGGAACGTGATTTCTTTGGACCTATAATTTTCCGGGGTGCCGAATACCACGTCGAGTGTGATTTTTCCTGCACACCGCGCTTCCCGACTAGGGATAATTCCCCTGAAGGTTGTGCCGCTTTGTTCAATGCGGCCTTTGTCAATTTCCATCTTGCTGAGTGTCTCTTCATAGATCAAGTTTAATCTGCTTCCGCCATCCATGAGCACTTTAGTGAGCCGAAAGCCGTCCATGATCGTGCTAAGAACCAGAGCGGCTGGTGCCCGGACAGTCCGGGATCGAGGTTCGTCACTGGCATTAAAAGTTATAGCAGTGTTGTTCCAGGGGTTTATTTTGGCCATATGACAAATTTCCGTGGAGCTTGATGAGCTTCGCTTGCGCCTACTGCTTGAGGCAAAAGTCTCAAGACCGTTAGTACCAGACAGCTCGCTATGGATGTTGTTCGTAAGAAGATCCTCGCCACTTTTGCAACTCGCCGAGTATCCAACATGCCCTAAGGCTATGAGTTGGTGCTGTGTCCGGAGTGCCGTGGAGTTTATATGGCCCATTGAGCCATTTTTCCAATACGGTTCCCATACTGGGTGGGCTTTGGTTTCTTGGGATTGATCGCCAACTCGCGAGAGTTCGCCTGCTTAGTTCGGACAAAGGTTTTGGTGAAAGCCGGACTGTCCCAAAATTCAGTTTGAGTTTTCGGACGCTTTCCATCGCACAAGATTTCGTACTATGATTGCTAAGTCCGCAGCGTACTATGTTACGGGCGACTTATAGCATTAAGGATTCCTTTGTCCGCAAAGGTTTGCGAAGAGCGAGACTACGCCCTCCTCGTGGCAGTCCTTGACTTTGTTTAGCGCAAGGAGGAATCGCCCAAGAATGATGTAATCGCCTCCGGGCTCTTGCACGATATGGAGAGACGATTTAAGTCTGTGGTCGGTGGTTATAGCTGAATCCGGATTACGATCCGATCTAGCACCCGGGCATGGAAGCTTCCGAGTTCAATAGCTCGATTCGGACGCTGCCCAATTTTTTCCGGCCCGCGTCGGTTCTAAGTCCGGAACCGGTCATATCATCCCCGGCGGTGTCCGCCCGGAGCTCGGCGATCCGGACATAATTCGTCCTCAAAATAGAGGGATACTCCTTGCGTGGTTCCTCCGATACCGCTATCTCATGGGTGGCCGACGGGGATTTAATGTCCCTTTGGTCAGGTTTAAGCCTGATCCGGTCATAGTCCGTTGCGACTCCCAAAGCGGCGATGCGATCCAAGAGCTCATTAAGAGAAGAGAGCTCTATCGGATCCATCTGTTCGGTGAGTTCCGAATTGATGTGAAGTTTATGCGTGATGACCCGAGAGGCCATCCTCGGCGCGACAGCCGATAGGGCGGCCATGAAGAAGCCGCCTAGTCGGAGAGTTTGGCCTACAACCAGAGCTCCCCCTACGGTAATGTTGTCCCTGACAATGAGACTAGCCATCGAGCCTTGCAGCGACGACACAGAGGAACTCTCAATGAAAGCACCAATGTCGGTGTCAAAACCGGCGGATCTCGGGTAGGGGGTCCCGTTCTGTGCGTCTAGGCTGATGGTAACAGGAAGCAAGGAACACAGATGTTTACCCAGGTTCGGGCCCTCTCGATGGAGGTAAAACCCTACTTCCTGCTTGATTAATATTGAAAGATATGGCTAGTACAAGAGTAGATATACCACGAGATCGTATAGGCTAAAGCCTAGAAGCTAGCCTATGATGGTATGATTGTAATTGTGATCGGCCTTCTAAGGACCAACCTCTCCGGTTTATATAGACAACGGAGAGGGCTAGGGTTTACATGGAGTCGGTTACAAGGAAGGAAATATAATATCCGGATCGCCAAGCTTGCCTTCCACGCCAAGGAAAGTCCCATCCGGACACGGGTCGAAGTCTTGAGTCTTGTATCTTCACGCTTTCAATAGTCCGGATGATGTATATAGTCCGGCTGTCCGGATACCCCCTAATCCAGGACTCCCTCAGGGGGTACCTGGTGAAACGGAAACACATGCTCATCAAAGTAAACATGCCGGGAAGTGAACACACGGTGAGAGACAGGATCATAGCACCAATATCCCTTGGAGTTGGAGGGATAGCCGATGAAGCTGCAAGCGATAGAACGAGGTGCGAGTTTGTGAGGAGCGGAGTCGGCAGTGCTAGGATAGCAAAGGCACCGAAAATACGCAAGCCATCATAAGATGGGGCGCATCAAGAGAAGATGGTGAGGTGCATAGTTCCACCGTATGCAAGGGCGAAGGTTAAGGAGAAGAGAAGCAGTGGCGAAAAGGCCCGCCGTAAACGAGGCGCACATTAGCATGGAACAGAGCGCGTCGAACGCAGTCGTTAAGAGTGCGAAGGACGCGTTCGGCTCGACCGTTCTGATGTGAAGTATACGGGCATGTGAGACGAAAAACTGTGCCGTGGTGCGACAGAAAAGTGCGGAAAGCAAGGTTGTCGAACTCTTTTTCATTGACAGTCTGAAGAGCAAGGATGGGACGCCCAAATTGCGTGCTGACATAGGAGTAAAAAGCCGTCAAAGTGGAGAGTGCATCCGACTTTCTGCGCAAAGGAAAAGTCCACACATAAAGAGAATAATCATCAAGAATAACCAGATAATATAAATAGCCCGAATTACTAGGAACCGGAGAGGTCCACACATCGCTATGGATCAACTGAAAAGGAAAAGAAGATATGGTGGTGGAGTTATTGAACGGAAGGCGAACATGTTTGCCAACACGACAAGCATGACAGGTGTGGTCCTCAATCTTATGACAACTGAAATTGAAACTCCTAAGAATATGACGAAGTGTGACGGGGTTGGGGTGACCCAAGCGAGCGTGCCAGAGATCAACTCCAGCGGAGAGAGCAACCAGTGCGGTGGTGGTGGATGAGGGCGAATGCACCGGATAGAGCTCGTCGGGGCTGTCACATCAGTGGAGTACCCATCCTGGTTCGAGCGTCCTTGACACAAAAACCAAGATCGTCAAATTCAACAATGACAGGATTTTCACGAGTGAAACAACGAACGGAGATAAGATTCTTAATAAGATGAGGAGACACAAGTATGTTAGACAAAGATAAAGGCATAGAAGTAGAAGGAAAAGAAGTGTGCCCAACATGTGTAATAGGAAGTGTGGAACCTTCGCCGACAATGATGCGGCGGTCGGTGAAGACAGGAGTGAAGGAGGCAAGGTTACCAGGATGAGCAAACATGTGAGCCGTGGCACCGGTGTCCATGTACCAATCACCACCTCCAATGTAGTTGTTCGGCGTAGGAGCGGCATGCAGCCCGGTGAGGAGCACCCGGTCCCAGGACGCCGGCGGCAGGACCGGCGAGGGGGACGGAGACGCCATGAGGAAGCCGTAACCGCCGCTCAGCGACGGCGGTGGGTACTCGCCTTACAGATGCGGAGCCGCGTAGGGAGGCCCGTACGCGGGCGGAGCCCCGTACGCCCTGTACGTGGGAACGAGCGCGTGGGGGGCCGCCCCAGAGGGCGCCGGCGGTGGGGCGTCGACATACGCCAGCGAGGGCAGCAGGGTCGAGCCGTGCGGCAAGTCGGGGTGGGCTGGCGGGGCGAAGCCGGACGCACCGTAGGTCACCGGCGGCGGGGCCGCGCCGTAGGTCGCCAGCGATGGAGCCGCGCCAGAGGGCGCCGGTGGTCCGACGGCGGCGGCTGGTACTCAGACTAGTACTGGTACTCCTGTAGCCTTCACGTGACGTGCTCGTAGAAACACGGCCACTTGAGAAATCGATTAGATCTCGTAAACCGCGCAAGGAAGCACTTGATCGGAGTTCCTTCGCGTGACTAGCAGCGACGGCAGCTACGTCTGATTTCCCTCGGGACTTGAAGCGGACGACTTGACGTGGAGTAGTAGCTACGCTGCCCGCCTGTACGTGCAACAGCTGCGGCAAAGAAAAACTCCAGTCGGCGGGCAGGCGATGGGTGGCGGGTAGCAGCGGGAAGCGAGCGGGCGAGGCGAGCTGGTTAGCGTGCGGGCTGGCTAGCGGGTAGCACGCGTGACAGCGATCGGGCGCGGCAGATGCGATGCGGCGGTGATCGGGTGCTGCGTGCGGACGAGTGGGATCGGGCGAGGCGAGCGGCTGGAGTAGCACGCACGCGGCAGGGAGGAGCGGCCGCCGGCGCGGGAGACGCGCAGACGGCGGCGGCGGAAGACTAGTAAAAAGAAAACCTAAAAGTTGATACCATGTATGATTGCACGATGTATTGCTCTTCGTGCATAGATACGTATATATGATGTATAAAGATGGGCCACGGACCTCAACTATATAAGGAATTAGGAGGCGGACCCAATACATAATATGCACATAACACATATACTCAACAGCCTTTGCCGCACCCCAGCGTCCGCCAGCTGCATGAGCAGTGCGAACCATGACATAGTCACCCAGTCGCATCATTTTGACGTGTTCCCTTTCATAAAAATGTGCAAATTGGATCCTCAGCATGCGTTGTCGGCTATCTCTTACAAGATCAAATTTAAACACTATTTGTCAGATGTGAAACATCTTATGACAAATGCTCGGGATTTTACACTGCTTATAGCATCTTCAATAGAAGATATATACCTGAAGATGTAAAAGTAGGTATTGTATAATTTATATCATCAAAAAAATGCCTTTTACATCTATATCTATATCTATACTAATATAAAAAGACCCAAATGGCAGATCCAAACCATCTCGACCGTCAAATCATGTTATCTAGCGGTTTAAATCGCTCCAATGTTGAGCACCAAACACGTTTAACGCTCTAATTACCCATTACTGCCATTGGTTATAAACACATTTTGACTCAACGATATCCCTTGAAATCTGTCATGTAATTAATATCCTAACATTCCCGTGAAAAAGTAATTGATATCTTACCAAATACGAACGTGCAACAGATATATCTTAACTAATATAACGTGTAACTAATATCATACCTAATATAAACATGCATTGCACGTACATTATTACTAGTCTTCAAAAAAAAGTCTCCACTTCAACAAATGATGTATATTTGGTGATGTAAAACTAGTGCTCCAAGAGATGATGTATTTGAAGATGTAAAACTAGTTCTTTGGCGGCATGGCGGCGGTGCGGCTGCGGCCGAGCGCCAAGTCGAGATGGGCGCCGGCGGCCGAGCGTGGAGACAGGCGCTAGCAGGGGAGCTCGAATCGGGCGGCCGAGCATCAAATCGAGATGAGGAGCGGGGCTGGGCGGCGACGAAACTCGAAATGCGCCGGCTGCCGAGCTTCAAATGCGGTGGGGCGGGAGCTTCAACTAAGGTGGGGCGGGGCGACAACGCTTGAATCAAGCGGCGGCGCGGCAGAAAACAGGGCGAATGAGGTGGAACCTCGTCCTCCGCTGGTGGTGGATGTGGATCACGACGGCGACTGGATGTGGAGCCCGCCGAGCTCCATCCTCCGCAGCCGACCCGAGCGGGCGCTCCTCGAGGATCCCTGGCGGCGTCGCCATGGGAAAACGAGTGCGGGAGCGGCGACGACGACTGCACGGTAGGAGGAGGCGGCCATGGCGGCCCGGTGGTGAGCGCGAGGTGCTAGAGCTGGCCGGGGCGGCGGGGAGGCGTCGAATCTGGCCGAAATCGGCCAGTGACGACGGCGGCAAGGGGATCAACAGTTGGAAACTTTATTGATGACGGTTGGTTGATGCGTGGATGACTGTTTTGTATCTGGGTTTACATCTCCAACGGTTGGAGGTGTAAATTTGTATCTTCAAATATTGTATTTTACATTATTTAAAGTAGGTGATGTAAAAATATATACATCTACATCATCCGTTGGAGTGGCGTTTTTAGGCCTTGATGATGTAAAAGATAGTTATTTATACGTCTACATCATTTATTGGAGATGCTTTTATAATTCAAAAAATGTATCGCCCCTTACGGCCATGACAATTCACATCCAAAGCAGATCTTAGCATTAATGTCATATGACTACATTTTTTACTTTTGTTTTGAGATGAGGCCAAAGACTGCGCTGTTTTAGGGAATGCGTAACTAAAATGTTCATGTCCGAAATCCTCTCTTTAACCCAAATGATAAATGTTATATGTGTGGCACAGAGTAACACCACCCTCACGTGTTTACAACAAAAATTACCATTAGAAAAGAAAACAAAATCTAAAAAACAGAAACTTTTCATCCAAACAGAAAGTTGCCATGCTTTACATCCGCAGGTAACTAAAGTTACCATTAAAAAATGTTAGAGAGAAATTGCTTCATGCCATATGTGTGGCACTTATCATAGTCCCTCTTTAATCTTTATAAAAATTGTTATTTTATGCTTGTTTTTGTAGAGAGGCCATATTTTATGCTTCTCTCGCTTACCATAGTAATTATCGTTGATTTAGTACATCCATATTAATTATCATTGATTTAGTATAATTAATATGTTTTTTTAGAATCAGTACAATTAATATGAGAAAAAAGCTAGTGGTCAACCGACCGATCTTTTCTCTCACATCCGCGAGGTTTTACGCTTGACACACGTCTTATGGGCCAGCATACCGCTTCTCTCCTTCATCCCTTTCTCTACTGAAATGGCCGCATATTTTTATCTCTCCTATCCATACATTGAATCTGACCTTCATCTAATCTCTTTATGGATCTCATCTGAACATACAGAACACTTCGTACTGCAGTTCTTGCAACTGGGCACCTGTTTCGAAAAGGCATACCACAACAAACAGGGTGATGCAGAGACCACGGGGTGCTCTCACCGTTGCAGCCGTCGGCGTTCTTACAAGTTTTTGCAACAACAGTATTATTGTAGGAATACTTAGTAGAAGCTGGAAATGTTTGGTCATATTGCAATGAAGGTTTTGCAACGAGAGTCTTGTTACAGAAAAATAGAGAAGAAGTTTTGCATCAAGGGTTTTCTTGCAAAAAAGTAGAGAAGAATATATTTTTTGCAACAGGGTCTTGTTGCGGTATATCACAGAAGAGAAGATTTTGGTCTTGTTACACAAAATTAGAGAAGAAGGGATTTTTGTAACATGATTCTTGCTGTAGAAAGTTAGAAAAAAAAAAAGATTTTCCAACAAGAGCATTGTTGCAGGAAATTAGACAAGAAGAACGGACGGCACAATCGGATGGCTCGCGAGGCGGCGGATCTTATCCGCCTGACGACGCGTAGCACAGGCCCAATTAATATGGATATGAGGGTGAAAACTGAAAAAATAGCGGGCCTCGTGGTGGGCTGCCCGGTGGTGCATGGACCGGGTCTTTGTGTGCGCTGAGCGGGAGCGGGCTTTGTAAAGTGCGAAGGCGCGGGGTCAGCGTGCCTGCCATCCGGCGAGTGACGCCTCCGTTCAAAATGAACCGTGTCGGTCTCGGTAATGACCCACCCGCGCGTGCCGCGTGGTATGGGCGGGGGGCGGGCGGAAGAGACGAACAGCATCCGCTTTGCCTCGCTATCCACCCGTTCACAGAATCAACCGATCTCGATTGGGACCAGAGAAGAAAAGGAGTCCACGGATTTTTTTTTTTTTTTGAGGATGGAGTCCACGGATTTTGGAACCTAAGCCGAAAACAGCTCTAATTTTGCAGGAGTTTTGAAGAATTTTTTTTTTCTCGAATACGCACAAGCATGTGTATCATATATTGATAGAATAAAGGGTGAAGAGACCCATCCACAGTTTGAGTAAAATGTCAGAAGGCAAAACACACCACACTAATCCCTGGGATTAGAACCACACGTACTACAAACGAGAATGAGAGAACTTGCCTTGCCCTATCCCTAGCCAAGAAAGCAAAGAAGACGGGGCACCGAGCAAACAGGCCGCGTCGCTACCATTGCAAGCAACATCCAAGCCACACCAACAACTACAGAACTAACTAGATCGACGCATTCTCCCACCACTAGTGCCTAGAAGAGTCGGTGGTGGATGGCGAGACCTAGTCGGGCTGAAGAAGAAGACGCGCAGATGCGCCGCGATGGCATACATAGCGCCCTAGAGGCCCACGCCCCAAGGGGCAACCCACACCAAAAGCAAGACGCCCAAACTCTAGCTCGAGGACTCATGAGCAGCCAAGGCGCGCTTCATGAAGGTAACGACGCCGTGACGCCGCCGCCGCTGCTCGGAGGGTCGAACAAGGGTTTCCCGCGCTAGAGAAGGGACATGATCGGGACCATGGCGGCGCCCAAGAAGGAAACGACACCCACAAGCGTCGTCATTGTCAAGATCGGCAAGCCGTGCGGAGATTTCGCCCGCCCATGAACAAAGTCCAAACCACCGGAGCCACGACCAGGGAGCAGATTGTCGGGTGAGTTCACCGCTACAGGAAGGCGAGAGACACTCATCAACGTTGCAGAGAGGTGACACTCCCGTGAAATCTGGGACAACATTTTTCTATGCTTTTTTTGACACCAAACATTTTCTATCCTTATGACATAAGGGCATCTTCAACGGCAACCCGTAAAAATCTTCCCGCATCTGTCCGTTGATAAGGGACCAGTCCACGGATACGGATGTGGAAGGGTCATCCAACGCTAGCCGTATACATTTTAAACCGCATTTCAACTAATCAGATAAAATTCATGCAAAGCGGCCGATACTAATCAAAGTTCGGATAGAAAACAACACAAATCATCCGTACATAGCATGCAAATTAAGTCTAGTACAACAATGTCTGCACACTTGATCTGTGCATTGTGTCATTGCCGAACATACAACTTAGCTATGCTAACATTTGAACTTCATGTGATTCGCCATAGGTATGAAGAACATCCAGAGAATTGATATTTGCCAAACTTCAAAATGAGTATGGGGAGCATCCACAGAATATATTGACAGCAAAAATCAAAAGAAAGAAGCTTCTTGGGGCACATCCAACATAACAAAACCATCGAGCAGGTTTTAGGTTTTTTAACTTAGAAAACAATATCATAACAGAGAAGGTCGCCCAGGCAAGGTCATTCCTCTTCCGCAAAAAGAAGAAAAGCAAGATCGTTCCTGCTACCATTGCAATTGCAGTTCCATAACCTTTGGATTGCAGATAATTAGATTAGGACAAGCAACATTCCATACAGTTCATGCATTCTGATAATCAGATCACACAAGACACCAAAAAGATTTAGGAGAATCCTGGAAAAAACATTCTTCCATTTTGGGATGACTGACTCTCAGAACAAAGTACTAAAACCGTACGGTATTTTGAAATATGGCAAATTATAGTTCAACCATTTCCAGCTAGGTTTACATGGTTCCAAGTGAATAACAATTACCAATCCCTTAGAGGATCTACAGCCAGACTTAACAAATCCGACCCATTATACGTCCGCGGACGCTCCCGAGCATGGCCGCTGACGCATCCGGACGGGCCCTTATATTTCGCTCCTGGCATTCACATATCTCAAATCCATGCAAATCCATGCATGTCGATCATAAAAGCCAATGTCGCACATAAATAACAAATGTTGGTACCAAGCATAGATAATGTTTACATAAAATTTATTTTAAATGCACAACTCAAGCATTAGCTCCTTGGTTTCCATTATGGGCCCACATGTGCTCCACAAGATCATTGAGTAGCTGCGTGTGCATCTGATGATATTGAAGATTCTGATGCATCTGCTGAAAGTTCATAAGCTGAGCCACATCTTGATCTTTCGGGATTTCAACTTGTTCTTCAGGTGCTTCAAAATCATTGGTTTGGGTTACACCATCACCCTCATCCTCGGCAATCATATTGTGCAGAATAACACAACATGTCATCAGCTACCACAAAGTTTCTGATTCCCACATCATTGCAGCACTCCGCACAATTCCCCAACGAGATTGAAGCATACCAAATGCCCTCTCCACATCCTTTCTAGCCGCTTTCCGCATTGTTGCAAAGTGGCTCTGTTTATTGCCATGCAGTTCGGATATGGTCTTCACAAACACCACCCACTGAGGATAGATACCATCGGCAACATAGTATCCCATGTTGTAGTCTCGGCCGTTGACGATGTAGTTGCACGGCGGAGATTCCCCATTGCAAAGCCTCCTGAACACCGGAGATCGTTGAAGGATGTTGATGTCGTTGTGAGAACCTGACATTCTAAAGAAAGAACGCGAAATCCATAAGTCATGTGATGCCACCGCTTCTAGTATGATGGTGGCCTCTCTGGTATTATCTTGATACATTTCCCGCAAACCTTTGAGGGCCGTTCTTTTCTTGCCAATGCATGCAATCAATTGATCTGAACATTCCTAGAAACCCTCTTGCCTCTCCAATAGCCAACAACTTCTCCGTGTCCCGCGCATTTGGTTCTCCGACATACTCGGGTCCAAACACCTCCACCACGGCGGGAGAGTGGATTGCTCTACCAGAGTAGCGTCTGAGAGGCTAGGCACGGCTCTTGGCCTTGTGGAGCCGCAAGAGGACGACGTGGAGCAGGGAGAAGAGAGGAGATAGCAAATGGATCCGGCAGGTCTTAGGGAGGGGTGAAATTGGTGTAATTTACGATGGGGTCGGGCTGTCGGCTCCGACGTGACGGGCATGTCCAGACGACCCCATATCCGGCCTATATTTGGGTTGGGTATGAGGGGTGCCGGTCAGCCCGGGCGTTTGAGGTCTGTTTGAGGGGTCCATCTGGGTCGAAAAATCGTGACCAGACAGTGACCGGGCAGCCCGCCCGGACATATGAGGCGGGTTTGTGCGGCCAGCTGTTGATGCTCTTACGAGTTAAAGGTGCACAAAAAAAATTCGCTTGCCATCCTTCTCCGAGCTGATGTTCACCGGTTATCATTACCCTGGAGTTTCCCACCCCCCAAAGTTGGGTGTATTCTCCCTTGCTGGTTTACCGGTTGGCAACCAGCGCAAATCTCTCCCTTCCTCTTAGGTTCGTATTCGTAACTTTGTTTTTCTCCAACTTTAATATAGCATCCTGCTGTCTTTATCTTTATAAGTAAAATAAAAATAGAAATGAAATGACAGGTAAATCATCACCATTACATACAAAATATTTGTGTCTGTATTGCAAGTTCGCAACACACAAACAATTATATCCAGCCAAACAATATAATACTGTACTATGATACGACTCTCCACAAACAAGCGCTAGGCGCACAAGTTGACACACACAGCATCATAACATACACACACATCGTTCTTATTCAAACGGAGGCCAAACCAAGGCGCCGTGGAAGGATCACTTCACCCCACCCCGTGTGGCATCAAGCCAATATGATGCTGCTGCGATGCCACTTATTCTAGTGAGGAGTGGAGCGAGCGCCCCCTCTCCATCATAGCTCGAGGAACACAAACTCCTCGACGGCCGGGATCGCCCCAATCTTCTCCAGCGTCTTCTTGTCCGGCTCCTCGTCCACGCCGATGGCCATGATCGCCTGCTTGCCACGGGAGGTGCGGCCGACGCTCATGAAGCTGACGTTCACGTTCCTCTCCCCGAGGATGTTCCCGACCTTGCCGATCATCCCGGGCTGGTCGACCTGCCGGCACAGGATCAGGTTCCCCTCCAGGCTGACGTCGACCTCGTAAGGCCCGACGACGGTCAGGTGAGGCACGCCGTACTTGACCCTGCCCACGACGACGATGTCCCCGCCGTCGCTGATCGCCCCGGCGAACTTGGACTGCACGTGCGAGAGGCGTACCTGGATGGACTCTAGCGGCGCCTCGGCGGCGGCGTTGTCGTGGGAGACCCGCTCCTCGGCGATGCGCAGGCCGCGCTGCTTCGCCGTGTAGTCCGCGTTCACGAGGTTGACGAACGTGCTGGACACGGGCTCCACGATGCCCTTGGTGACCATCGCCCGGAGGAGCCTCGTGTCGAGGTCGTCGGGATCCCTGGCTGAGGTGTACACCACCTTGACGCCCTTGATGCCGCTCTCTCCGGCGACGAGCTGCACTGCCAGCCTCCCCAGCTTCTCCGCCAGGGAAACGTACGGAGCTAGCTCTGACAAGACCTGTAAAGGGAAGAAACAGAGTCAGAAGAACGATTTGCCCCCATAATCACAGTCTATCACTGACATCTCAAGAAGCTTCGTGCGTACCTCTGCTGGGACCATGGGAGCATTCACAGCGGTCGCTGCGAGCTCACCTCTCAGTGCGCCGCCCACGGCTTCAGCAATTTCGATGGCGACACCTTCCTGCAATGCGGCAAGTTCAGGTGCGCTGGTACCTCAGAAAGAGTAGCAAGTGGTTTGATTACATCCACATTGGAACATTTATCGTAGCCAAGACGCCGACCTGCGCCTCCACTGTGCTTGCTCCAAGATGGGGCGTGACAGTGACATTCTCATGAAGAACCAGCTTGCTGTCCTTCGCCGGGGGCTCCACAGTGAAGACATCAAGAGCTGCCTGATCCAGATTGGCAAACAAAACCTCCACCTTTCAGAGAAATCTCCACACCGGCGAGTCAGAAGAAAGCTGAGAAGAGGAAGCTTCGAATCACCTGAGCAACTTTGCCGGAGTCCAGCGCCCTGACCAGAGCATCCTCATCGATCACTCCGCCCCTGGCCACATTGATGATCCGCACGCCGGTCTTCATCTTCCCGAAGGATTCGTCGTTGAAGACCTTGGATGTCGCCGGGATGAGCGGCATATGGAGGGAGATGAAGTCAGCCTTGGCGATGGCCTCCTCGAAGGACACCAGCTCTGCTCCAATGGCACGGGCCTTGTCGGCCGGAGCATAGGGGTCATGAGCAATCACATGCATCCCTAGCCCTTTCGCTCGCCTTGCTACCTCCGAGCCAACCTTTCCAAAGCCCATGATGGCAAGAGTCTTTCCAACTAGGGAAACTCCAACATACTTGGCTCTTTGCCATTTGCCTGTGGGAAATGAGTTCAATACTTTTATTAGTAAGAATGAACGAGTTCACTCACATCACCTGTGGAAGTTTTTGCTTCTGTATTCCGTGGTTAAAAGTTACTCCCATCGTCCCGAATCACTTGTCCCTTGAACAGATGATCTTTTTTTTGCGAGATGCTCAAACAAATGATCTAGCACTAAAATACATACAGATACATCCGTTTGAGCGGCAAGTAATTCCAGACAAAGGAAGTATTTAGCTGTAAAGTTTATGCGACAATGTAAATATGGAAGATAGAAACACAATCGATTTGACACAGCTAGACTGGAAACGCTGCTAATTGTGAAGAACCCACATCCGGGAGCGTTAGCAACATAATTTCCCCACACTCTGTTACACCCTCCCTTGGGGGACCCAGTTGTTAAGTGGCGAGGTGAATTCATCGTTAAAACTTTATGGTAAAAAACTGAAAATACCTACTACTGGATAGTTAAATAGGATCATATAGCAATTTTTGCAGGCAAAACAAAGGCAGCCTACATCCATCGAATTTCTGCCTTGACAGTGCTTTTGTTTTGGCTTCATAAGTGCCAGAAAGCAACAAGTTCCAAAATATCAGAGACCGATTTTGCCTCTACATGTAGCACTAAATTTTTGCCACATAGCAGATCAAAATGCTAAAGTTGAACAGGGATCATATTCCCCACTAAACTGAGGTATCATGCTTGGCACCCATCAAATTTTATGTTTCATATTGCCAAAATAGTTTTGCACAGATTCCTCAATACGAAAAAGGCATCATCCTGCTGAATTTGCAACCGCTTATCACGA
The DNA here is from genome assembly GCA_021605205.1 of Aegilops longissima. Classification (NCBI taxonomy): domain Eukaryota; kingdom Viridiplantae; phylum Streptophyta; class Magnoliopsida; order Poales; family Poaceae; genus Aegilops; species Aegilops longissima. The sequence goes on along the minus strand of CM038676.1, from coordinate 408,255,950 downwards.
GAAAAGTAAAGCCCAACGAAAGTGGTCCAGAGATTCTAAAGTTATACTCCACTTTCGTTGCTGGAGTACTAAATAGCAACCATGACATTCAATAGTTTTCATACATATTCACCTTAGTACGCTTCAGTGTGTGATTACACTTGGATTCGCAAAGATATTGAAAGCATAACTTCTAAGTACTATCTGAACTAACCCCAGAAAGCAAAGACTCCTCACCCACAGCTCTGATGCACCCCTTTTGGCTACACTGGTAAGCTGTCATGATCTTCAAACAGACTTCGGAGACACACAAAAGATGCAATATACTGTACTCAATCAATCACCCATGGCAAGCAGGTCGTCGATATCACAATCAAAATTTCATCTGAAAGCTCTTGCCGAACACATTGTTCATTTTCCGCTGTAACAGTTCAGCATACTGATACACCCCTAATCTCTAATTCTATTGGTCCACTTTAGTTACCCCGTAAAATCCTTAAGTAAATCTCCACGTGTCTAGCATTACTCGGTGCATGCAGCTATTACAACGCGATTAAAAGGAAATCAAACTAGAGATTAATGCTCTCCTGGAGTCGCCCTGAAAATTGACCTGCTAATGGAGCATTTTTTATGTTCACAAGTCAAAGGCTGATTTTTGGAAGAAAATCCACCCTGAAAATCGCCGGCTCAATCATTGTTGCTTGCTGTGGCTAGTAAAGCGAAGAGCAAAATATAATCCCAAAGCAAGCACACGAGCAAACTTCAATTGATTATGTACTACTAGCACTAGCCCATTTGTGTGGTCATTACTTGAGTGATCACTACCCTTATATCAGAAAACAACAAGTCGAATTCCACGGTATCAGCTGCCAGAAAAGGAGAGAAGGTAGCAAGGGACAATTATTTCATGGATCAAGACACGTACGCAAGCATGTGGTCACGACGGCTTCTTTGGTAGTGCTAGCCTAGAAAAATGCGGGCCCTAGAATCGGGTCCTAGCGACGTGGCGGTGTTCATAGGACGCAATCATTTAGCATACGCTCCAACAGAGATATCCAATCGCCGTCATTACTTTTGAGCTTTTGTGGGTACATTTTTTGTAGAATGCCGCTTCATCCACCTCCGCTAATACCCTTCATTGACACAACCGTTGTTTTCTACTCCCTCCGTCCCATGATATAATATAAGTACGTTTTCAACATTACGCTAGTGTCAAATAGAGGGAGTAGTATTGAACTAAGTATTGAAAGGTGTCCGTCTTAGATACAACATGTCCATGTAGAGTCTAAATTTACCTTTCTCTCGCACCTAACACCACTAAAGTGACACCACCAAATTGGAAATTTAATCACGTGTTCCTATTCTGAGGAGGAGCGAGCACCAAAGATTATTTGTGGTATAAATCTGCCGCCCTCCTTCAGAATCGGACGTCGATGTCAAAAATAGTACTGAAATCTGGAACAATGGCAACTAGAACGGACGTAACTAACCACCATCACAAATGAAGCGATCGGTCACTCACCGGCCTTGAGCGCGGCGTCCGCCTGCGAGACATTGCGGGCCATGCAGGCGAGCAGCGCGATGCCGTGCTCCGCCGCGGCGACGGTGTTGGCCGTGGGGGCGTTCACGACGAGGCACCCCGCCTCGGTCGCCGCCTGCAGGTCGACGTTGTCTATCCCGACGCCGGCCCGGCCGACCACCCGCAGCCGCCCGCGCCCCGCCTCCAGCACCTCCCTCGTCACCTTGGTGCCGCTCCGCACGATGAGCGCGTCGAACTGTGCCACCTTGGCCAGGAGCTCGGTGGGGGACATGCCGTACGCGCACTCCACGTCCGCGAACTGACGCAGCACGTCCAGCCCGGCCTCGCCCAGCTTCTCCGCCACCAGGACCGCAGGCTTCGCCAGCGGCGCCGAGTCCGACGCGGAGCGCGAGATCCGGCGCTTCGGCTCCGAAGAGGTCACCGGCACAGTGGCCGCCGGCGACGACAGGATCGCGGTCCGGGAGCGGAGAGCGCCGCGGCGCGCGAACGGGATCGAAGGCGCGGCGAGGCGGGCCCGCGCTCTCGTGAAGGTCCGGCTCGCACCCCCGTGCGGGCTCGAGAGGAGGGCGCGTGAGGCGGACATGTTCAATCAGGCTCGTGCCGCACGCCGGTGATAACTGATATCTGGTTAGCGGAAGAGAGGGAGGCGGAGGAACAAGAATGGTGTTTTCTCTGTTGAGGCAAAGTAGGAGGAGCAAGGATTGGTGGTTAACGCGAGGGTACGGGGAAGTTGGTGGAGGTTATTTTGGGGAAATTAATTTTGACGGGTGGATGGGGCCGGAAATTATTGCTTGGGGGCCCTGGAAATGCAATACTTCTTCCTTTCCGGTTTATAGGGCTCATTTCAAAATTTTAGTTTTTTCATTTTATAAGGCTCAATTTGGTTGTTTTCCATCACATGTTCAGATTTTAAGGTGCATTAAATCATTGCATGCAAGTACTAAGAGAAAATTGACCAATGCATGTAATTTATGCATGCATGCATTGCAATTAATGCATTGGTAAACATACTTTTTTGAGGAAATCAAGAGCATTAATTGGGTGCTTTTGCAAACTACAAAAAGTATTTCACCACTCACCATCTACCTTGGTTGGTGAGAAATTTTGAATTGAGCCTTATAAACCGGAAATGAGGGAGTACATGGATTAAACATGAGAGGAACACACCAGGAAAAAAAGCTCAAAAGTGAAGAAGTACCCCCAAAGCAAAGCCCTCTACAACACAGATGACTCCAGATTGTATAAACCTCCATCATCCACATGCCAGGGATCACCTGGGAAACGACGCGTCGTCCTAGTCGGAGTCGGAAGACGGCGCCGCTCTGCCCCGAGTGCGGTGAACGCGGTGAACTCGATCCACATGGATGAGCATGCCGTACCGCGTTGCTCCGGGTGGCGCCAGGTCGGGCGGCAAGAAGCCTTGCATCTCCTCCACCCTTCCAGCGCCGCGCGACAGCACCCGCAGCATGTGCTTGGTGGGGATGTGGGCGACATCCCATGCCCAGAGCCAGCAGGCAAAAGTCTTGGCGTGGCCGCGCCCGAGTGTTCTGTCGAGGCAGTCCACGCGCACCTTGTCGTGAAGGATCTCTTCTACGCCTTCCAGGGACCAGTACTGCATCGGCACCTTCTCGATGACGACCCTGGCGTGGAGGTTGAAGTTGCCGAAGCCTGCATGGTCATGCTCATGATGCAATGTTGAAGACGGCGCCATCGACCCGGATGGAGTTGCGTCTGACAGCGTTGACGTGGTTCGCCGACTGGTTGAAGATAACGAATAAATGCTCCAGATGATGAGTCGTCACGTCAGCAAACTCCACCGCCCCCTCGCAGCGCTGCCACCGGCGGCCACAGAAGACAACTCCGACCCCCGCAACGGTCCGGTGGAGGCGTTCTTCGCTGCCGCCAAGAAGCCACTGGCAACCCATGCCGTGGTAGACTGCATGGCCAACGAACTGCAGGCAGCGGCTGAGTCGCAGTCCCGCTGGACTTCGTCAATAGTCAGCAGAAGGAAAATGTGGGCCCCGAAGACCAGCGGGATGTGTTTGGCCCCATCCTCTCTAGCCCACGGGCGAGCCCAGTCAATTTCCACAGCCAAGCCCCAACACCCGCACATACCATGGAGGTCCAACTAGGCGCGGTTACCCGCCAGGTCTGCCAGCTAGAAACCGTCGGCGACGAGAGCATCTAGCCCCGCCGCCTCTTCCGAGACACCCTGACTCTAGTCTTCGCCAATGCGCCTCCCTAACACCCCACAGTCCCGCCCAAGTCGTGTGCTGCCTCGGTCCCCGTCGCCATAGCGCGCGCCATGCTGCGATCGCGTCCAAGGTCACAGTGGCTCACTGAGCTTCTCTTCGCATTGTCAAGGATCTTGGGCTGCTCAGGCCAAAGGAGAAGATGACTACTAAAGTGGCAGAGGCGCTGATTCACCGTTTTGATTGGGGGCAAATCATATCCGGAGTAGGCTGAACTTAAGAAAAAAATTAAACTTATTTTGCCGCTCGCCGTCAAGAACAAATAGAAAAAAAGAATTGGCTCAAAGAAAAGAAGTCTTGCCAATTAGTAAAAGCAAAAAAGAATGATGATTCGAAGAGTGAAAGTGTACAGTTGAAATGGCTCAATCAACTAGTGTGTGTTTTGAATCCATCATATCCAAACAGGCAAGTATCATTATGAAAGAGCATGGCAAGTATAGCAAAACAACCGTGTTTGATTTTTCTAAAATGAACCTACTTCCTGCCCTATGAGTTTCGTCCCATAGAAATTGATAAGCCTAAAGGACGAGAGCAGGTAGCCGAACAAAGTTCTGTTGACAAAGATCTTCAAAGTAGTGATGCACGGAATCAAGAAAAAGAGGACTACAAGGTGTTGGGGAGTCATCCGAAGGCGAAGCAAGATATTTTCAAGTCACACCACCATCATGCTCTCCCAATACATTTGAAGAGGTATGTCTAGCAAATAATTGACCTATTTTCATATTTGGCCATAACTTTGCTATTAGTGGATCCATTAGAAAAATCCATATAACAAATCTGAGACCAATGGAGAGGGTTAATTTATTTGTTATATCCATCATCGGACAGGTATGATACGAGGGCACATTCTACATCTTATTTTAGACCATCTCACAACCGATATGCAGCTCCAAAAAGATCAACATTTGATGAACAGTCACATGTCAAAGACCATTTCAATCATAAGAAATCGGTCCGGAGCTCAAGGGAGAAGAAAGAGCTGGTCAAACAAGTATATCGCATCAAAGAATATGGTCGTAAGTGTGCCACTTCGGATTTGATTTCAAATGGCAAAGAGCCAATTAAGGTGTTGACATTGGCTACTAAAAGCAATGAGATGAAGCAATCAATTGTTCAAAATCCAAAATGCCAAACCTGAAGAAAAGAAGTTGAGAGCGCACAAGGCGAAGAAAGAGAAGCCCTTGTCCAAAATGGAATCACAGCCGAGGTTCCCACTCGGCTTATAGTATTGGCAAAATAAGAAATTGCAAAGCGTAGTGCACAAGAACTTGAAAAGAGGAACATGGCATGGCTTCCCAAAGGAAGTACTCTAAACAAGAACAATGTGCAAGCTTGTATTGCAAGAAGTGCAGCAAAGGCGAAGAAGGAAAAGAGTGAAAACTATGAACAACTAACCGAAGGTTTACATCTAACCACCAGAATCTTCGGTTATCACATCATCCATATTCTTCAACCATGTTATTGATGCATATGCCATGTAATTCATCACTAGGTATGATTGGTTATCCCCCATTGGCTTATTTTGGTCCATGGATGCAATACAATTTCCTAGGTCATGAAAGGGTATTACCAAATCACTATACATTTGATTAGCTACAGTTTTTGTTGTTGATTCAAAGGTCCTAAATATTTGGTTTGTTATTTCATTTGTTTATTTTGGATATACATGCTTTGGTGGATGAAGTTTACATGAACCTTATGGTAATGGCCGATATTAATCTGTTGCCCTAAGAGTATATCTAAGCATGACATGTGTGGTATTCTAACATCGTACTTAGTTTAATTAGAGACTGAGGCAAGGTATGCATTCATTTAAAAATATGCTTATATCAATATTGCTTACATGGAGTTGAGACATTATAATCGGTCCATTCAATATATGTTGCATAGACCAATTCATAGTTGTAGAGCTGGTGAGTGCGCTTATGCTTTGGCTGGATATGATTTGGCTCATTAATTTATTATGTATGAAAAGCCAAATCATTGTTAGTTTTATTGATGAGCATTGGACTGAGGTCATGCATAATATTTATATTCACATGGTCTCTCTAGTACGATGGAGATTATATTTTGATGGTTCAATTCATAGCAATGGTCAAGGTGTTGGTGTTGTTTATATATATCTCCTTGTGGTGTTATTTTGTGAATCCTTGCCGCTCAAAATATTTTTGCACAAATAATCAAAGCCGAATATGCATATTATTCGGTTTGGGGCTTTTGATTGTTATAGGTGCTACACATATTGAGGCTTCCGGTGATTAGTTATAATTTATCTTGAGGAATGTCTAGATGTAATATTCACCTTGGGTTGCTTTAATATGGCTCATATGTCTAGACATGACAATTGGCGAGCAAATGAGTTAGCACAACAAGCATCTGGTACCATGTTGATAATGGTGTATTGCATATATATCAATAGCCGATGGTTAGTGCCGCCGGCAAAGGTAAGGCCGAACTGAATCCCACTGCTTCGGCCACTAATGAATTTTTTGGCAGGCGAAAGCAAGGATTAAGGAAAGTTCATTGTTAATTATATCCAAGATCCTAGCTAAAGGGTGGACAATACAGATGGCTTTGAGATGCACAGTTGTATATGAAATTTTATTGCCGGATTGTTGATGGTGTTATTTTTAAGTGCTTGGGTGAAAACTAAGCAAAGAATTGAGGAAGTTCCACCAAAGTTTGCATCAAGAAAGTTCAAGAAATCAATGGCCGATATATACTTATCGCCCTAGGCATACAAAATGGCCGATGAAGTGTTGTCATAGTCCTTAGAACAGACTCGGTGAAATTTATTTTTTGGCATGCTAGCTTTGCCAAAAAACAGGGGGGCATGTGTTGATGCTCAAAAGTGGCACAATCGTGAAGAGAAGCTTGATGGTATAGCAAGATGACGTCAAACCTATGATTAGAAGTCACCATCGGATAGTCCTCTTTGAGAAGATCAAGATGGATATGAAGGTGGTCCAAAACAGAGCTTGGCCGCAAAAGATATGATAAATCCAGCGAAGCTTATGTTGACATCAGATTTTGGCATGGCTAGAAACACAGCTAAGATGGCCTCAAATGAAAATAGTTGCTACATAAAAAATCTTCTTCACGTGAAACAGTCAATTTTGATATAAAAATCATCATAATCCGAGGTTGTATGCATCATGTAGAGCCAAAATAAGGTTAGGGATAGAAGTTGCACAATCTCTTTGGACAGACAGAGTGGATTTGATTCGGTGACACTGAATGGATGTCAAAAAAATTGTCCTGAGACACCCGGTGCACTCGATGAGACCGAGTGAAACCACTCAGAAATTTCTAAGTGGGACACAGAAGAGTACATAAGGTTGGCCACGTTCACTCGGTGAGACCGGACCAAACCACTCGGAGGCTCAAAATGGATCCGAAAATTTGCCAAAGATTCCTGTCCGAGTTAGGTTAGGGTTTTTTATGTTTTGGACGAAATTTCAGTCCTTTCCTTATACGAGAAGTCCAGCCGCCTCATAAATAGATGAGAGCTGATGACTGATTGAGCAACACACAATCGACAAATCGATCTATGACTTTTTCACCTTTTACCTTCTCACTTCTTCTTCTTCTTCCTCATTCTTGGTTCGTTCATCTTGTTGCAGGGCGCCGAACCTCGAGGTCCTAGGGGTGATCAGGTCGACCTAGGGCAGCCCATATCTGCCGCACGCACTAACGGGCCCCCTCTTGGGCGTGTGGTGTTTCGGGTCTACAAAAGCGCCCGCTGGATTGCTTGCATACCGTGCTTCTGGATGGGTCTCCTTCGACATGAGCTGCAGTGCATCATCCCCGACGTCGAGGGTACACAGTGACGTGTTCATGTGCAAACATCTACTTCTAGATCAATCCCCCCATTGCATCGTGAGGCCCAGTTCCCCCTCACTTTCTAAATAAATCTTGCAGCACACCCTGTAGCTTCAAAACCGTAAAATATGCCTTAAGGGTGTATTTGGTTTGAGGACCAAAATTCATGGAATGTCATGGTTCCATTCCCAAGGAATGGGTCGGTTACGTTCTTGTGTTTGGTTAAAGATAGAAAATGGCATGGTTTGGTTTCGTTCCTGCGTTTAGTTCCACCGATAGAAGGAGGAGAATCTGATTCCACTCATCCCTTTCATAGGAATTGTCAGGCTACTTCCATATGCATATGGTGTAAAATATGAACAGAAGTATCTCTTTGCATCTTTAGCAGACGTAAATGTTGGGGAACGTAGTAATTTCAAAAAAATTCCTACGCAGACGCAAGATCATGGTGATGCATAGCAACGAGAGGGGAGAGTGTGGTCCACGTACCCTCGTAGACCGTTAAGCGGAAGCGTTATGACAACGCGGTTGATGCAGTCATACGTCTTCACGATCGACCGATCCTTAGTACCAAACGTACGACACCTCCGCGTTCAGCACACGTTCAGCTCAGTGACGTCCCGTGATCTGACGATCTAGTAGAGCTCAAAGGAGAGTTTCGTCAGCACGACGGCGTGGTGACGATGTTGATGAAGCTACCGACACAGGGCTTCGCCTAAGCACCGCTACGATATGACCGAGGTGGATTATGATCGAGGGGGGAACCGCACACGGCTAAAAGATCAATGATCAATTGTTGTGTCTCTCGGGTGCCCCCTTGCCCCCGTATATAAAGGAGCTAGGGGGGAGGCGGCCGGCCAAAGAGGAGGGCGCGCCAAGGGGGGAGTGCTACTCCCACCCGGAGTAGGACTCCTCCTTTCCTAGTAGGAGTAGGAGAAGGGGGAAGGAGGAGAGAGAGGGGAAGGAAAGGGGGCGCCGCCCCCTCCTTGTCCAATTCGGACTAGAGAGGGAGGGGGCACGCGGACTGCCCTGGCCGCCCCTCCTCTTCTCCACTAAGGCCCATTAGGCCCAATATATTCCCCGGGGGGTTCCGATAACCCACCGGTACTCCGGCATATGTCCGAAACCTCCCGAAACACTTTCGGTGTCCGAACATTGTCATCCAATATATCGATCTTTACATCTCGACCATTTCGAGACTCCTCGTCATGTCCGTGATCATATCCGGGACTCCGAACTACCTTCGGTACATCAAAACATAAAAACTCATAATATCGATCGTCGCAGAACTCTAAGCGTGCGGACCCGACGGGTTCGAGAACTATGTAGACATGATCGAGACATATCTCCGGTCAATAACCAATAGCGGAACCTGGATGCTCATATTGGTTCCTACATATTCTACGAAGATCTTTATCGGTCAAACCGCATAACAACATACGCTGTTCCCTTTGTCATCGGTATGTTACTTGCCCGAGATTCGGTCGTCGGTATCTCAATACCTAGCTCAATCTCGTTACCGGCAAGTCTCTTTACTCGTTCCGTAATGCATCTTACCGCAACTAACTCATTAGTCACATTGCTTGCAAGACTTATAGTGATGTGCATTACCGAGAGGGCCCAGAGATACCTCTCCGACAATCGGAGTGATAAATCCTAATCTCGATCTATGTCAACTCAACAAGTACCATCGGAGACACCTGTAGAACACCTTTATAATCACCCAGTTATGTTGTGACGTTTGGTAGCACACAAAGTGTTCCTCTGGTATCGGGAGTTGCATAATCTCATAGTCATAGGAACATGTATAAGTCACGAAGAAAGCAATATCAGTAAACTAAACGATCAAGTGCTAAGCTAACGGAATGGGTCAAGTCAATCACATCATTCTCCTAATGATGTGATCCCGTTAATCAAATGACAACTCATGTCTATGGCTAGGAAACTCAACCATCTTTGATCAACGAGCTAGTCAAGTAGAGGCATATTAGTGACACTGTGTTTGTCTATGTATTCACACATGTATTATGTTTCCGGTTAATACAATTCTAGCATGAATAATAAACATTTATCATGATATGAGGAAATAAATAATAACTTTATTATTGCCTCTAGGGCATATTTCCTTGATCTCCCACTTGCACTAGAGTCAATAATCTAGATTACACAAGAATGATTCTAACACCCATGGAGTTTTGGTGTTGATCATGTTTTGCTCGTGGAAGAGGCTTAGTCAACGGGTCTGCAACATTCAGATCCGTATCTATCTTGCAAATCTGTATGTCTCCCACCTGGACTTGATCCCAGATGGAACTGAAGCGTCTCTTGATGTGGTTGGTTCTCTTGTGAAATCTGGATTCTTTTGCCAAGGCAATTGCACCAGTATTGTCACAAAAGATTTTCATTAGACCCGATGCACTAGGTATGACACCTAGATCGGATACGAACTCCTTCATCCAGACTCCTTCATTTGCTGCTTCTGAAGCAGCTATGTACTCCGCTTCACACGTAGATCCTGCCACGATGCTTTGTTTAGAACTGCACCAACTGACAGCTCCACCATTCAATGTAAACACGTATCCGGTTTGCGATTTAGAATCGTCCGGATCAGTGTCAAAGCTTGCATCGACGTAACCATTTACAACGAGCTCTTTGTCACCTCCATAAATGAGAAACATATCCTTAGTCCTTTTTCAGGTATTTCAGGATGTTCTTGACCGTTGTCCAGTGATCCACTCCTGGATTACTTTGGTACCTCCCTGCTAAGCTAATAGCAAGGCACACATCAGGTCTGGTACACAACATTGCATACATGATAGAGCCTGTGGCTGAAGCATACGAAACATCTTTCATCTTCTCTCTATCTTCTGCAGTGGTCGAGTATTGAGTCTTACTCAACTTCACACCTTGTAACACAGGCAAGAGCCCTTTCTTTGCTTGATCCATTTTGAACTTTTTCAAAACTTTGTCAAGGTATGTGCTTTGTGGAAGTCCAATTAAGCCTCTTGATCTATCTCTACAGATCTTGATGCCCAATATATAAGCAGCTTCACCGAGGTCTTTCATTGAAAAACTCTTATTCAAGTATCCTTTTATGCTATCCATAATTTCTATATCATTTCCAATCAACAATATGTCATCCACATATAATATCAGAAATGCTACAGAGCTCCCACTCACTTTCTTGTAAATACAGGCTTCTGCAAAAGTCAGTATAAAACCAAATGCTTTGATCACACTATCAAAGCGTTTATTCCAACTCCGAGAGGCTTGCACCAGTCCATAAATGGATCGCTGGAGCTTGCACACTTTGTTAGCTCCTTTTGGATCGACAAAACCTTCCGGTTGCATCATATACAACTCTTCTTCCAGAAATCCATTCAAGAATGCAGTTTTGACATCCATTTGCCAAATTTCATAATCATAAAATGCGGCAATTGCTAACATGTTTCGGACAGACTTAATCATCGCTACGGGTGAGAAAGTCTCACCGTAGTCAACTCCTTGAACTTGTCGAAAACCTTTCGCAACAAGTCGAGCTTTGTAGACAGTAACATTACCATCAGCGTCAGTCTTCTTCTTGAAGATCCATTTATTCTCTATGGCTTGCCGATCATCGGGAAAGTCAACCAAAGTCCACACTTTGTTCTCATACATGGATCCCATCTCAGATTTCATGACCTCAAGCCATTTTGCGGAATCTGGGCTCACCATGGCTTCTTCATAGTTCGTAGGTTCGCCTTGGTCAAGTAACATGACCTCCCGAATAGGATTACCATACCACTCTGGTGCGGATCTTACTCTGGTTGACCTACGAGGTTCGGTAGTAACTTGATCTGAAGATTCATGATCAACATCGTTAGCTTCCTCACTAATTGGTGTAGGTGTCACAGAAACCGGTTTTTGTGACGAACTACTTTCCAATAAGGGAGCAGGTACAGTTACCTCATCAAGTTCTACTTTCCTCCCACTCACTTCTTTCGAGAGAAACTCCTTCTCTAGAAAGGATCCATTTTTAGCAACAAATGTCTTGCCTTCGGATCTGTGATAGAAGGTGTACCCAATAGTTTCCTTTGGGTTCCCTATGAAGACACATTTCTCTGATTTGGGTTCGAGCTTATCAGGTTGAAGCTTTTTCACATAAGCATCACAGCCCCAAACTTTAAGAAACGACAACTTTGGTTTCTTGCCAAACCACAGTTCATAAGGCGTCGTCTCAACGGATTTTGACGGTGCCCTATTTAACGTGAATGCAGCCGTCTCTAAAACATAACCCCAAAACGATAGTGGTAAATCTGTAAGAGACATCATAGATCGCACCATATCTAGTAAAGTACGATTACGACGTTCAGACACACCATTAGGTTGTGGCGTTCCGGGTGGCGTGAGTTCCGAAACTATTCCGCATTGTTTCAAATGTAGACCAAACTCGTAACTCAAATATTCTCCTCCATGATCAGATTGTAGAAACTTTATTTTCTTGTTACGATGATTTTCCACTTCACTCTGAAATTCTTTGAACTTTTCAAATGATTCAGACTTATGTTTCATTAAGTAGATATACCCATATCTGCTCAAATCATCTGTGAAGGTGAGAAAATAACAATACCCACTGCAAGCCTCGGTATTCATCACCACATACATCAGTATGTATGATTTCCAACAAATCTGTTGCTCGCTCCATTGTTCCGGAGAACGGCGTTTTAGTCATCTTGCCCATGAGGCATGGTTCGCAAGTACCAAGTGATTCCAAAAGTCCATCAAGATGGAGTTTCTTCATGCGCTTTACACCAATATGACCCAACGGCAAGCCACAAATAAGTTGCACTTGTCATTATCAACTCTGCATCTTTTGGCTTCAACATTATGAATATGTGTATCACTACTATCGAGATTCAACACAAATAGACCACTCTTCAAGGGTGCATGACCATAAAAGATATTACTCATATAAATAGAACAACCATTATTCTCAGGTTTAAATGAATAACCGTCTTGCATCAAACAAGATCCAGATATAATGTTCATGCTTAACGCTGGCACCAAATAACAATTATTCAGGTCTAAAACTAATCCCGAAGGTAGATGTAGAGGTAGCATGCCGACGACGATCACATCGACTTTGGAACCATTTCCCACGCGCATCGTCACCTCGTCCTTAGGTAGTCTTCGCTTAATCCGTAGTCCCTGTTTCGAGTTGCAAATATTAGCAACAGAACCAGTATCAAATACCTAGGTGCTACTGCGAGCTCTAGTAAGGTACACATCAATAACATGTATATCACATATACCTTTGTTCACCTTGCCATCCTTCTTATCCGCCAAATACTTGGGGCAGTTCCGCTTCCAAAGGACCACTGTTTGCGAGAAGCACTCGGTCTCGGGCTTAGGTCCAGACTGGTTTCTTCTCTGAGCAACAACTTGCTTGCTGTTCTTCTTGAAGTTCCCCTTCTTCTTCCCTTTACCCTTTTTCTTGAAACTGGTGGTCTTTTTGACCATCAACACTTGATGCTCCTTCTTGATTTCTACCTCCGCAGCCTTTAGCATTGCGAAGAGATCGGGAAGATTCTTATCCATCCCTTGCATATTATAGTTCATCACGAAGCTCTTGTAGCTTGGTGGCAGTGATTGAAGAATTCTGTCAATGACACTATCATCCGGAAGATTAACTCCCAGTTGAATCAAGTGATTGTTATACCCAGACATTTTGAGTATATGTTCACTGATAGAACTATTCTCCTCCATCTTGCAGCTATAGAACTTATTGGAGACTTCATATCTCTCAATCCGGGCATTTTCTTGAAATATTAACTTCAACTCCTGGAACATCTCATATGCTCCATGACATTCAAAACGTCGTTGAAGTCCCGGTTCTAAGTCGTAAAGCATGGCACATTGAACTATCGAGTAGTCATCAGCTTTGCTCTGCCAGACGTTCTTAACATCGTCAGTTGCATCTGCAGCAGGCCTGGCACCCAGCGGCGCTTCCATGACGTAATTCTTCTGTGCAGCAATGAGGATAATCCTCAAGTTGCGGACCCAGTCCGTGAAATTGCTACCATCATATTTCAACTTTGCTTTCTCAAGGAACGCATTAAAATTCAACGGAACAACAGCATGGGCCATCTATCTACAACAACATAGACAAGCAAGATACTATCAGGTACTAAGTTCATGATAAATTTAAGCTCAATTAATATTACTTAAAACCTCCCACTTAGATAGACATCCCTCTAATCATCTAAGTGATCACGTGATCCATATCAACTAAACCATAACCGATCATCACGTGAAATGGAGTAGTTTTCCATGGTGAACATCACTATGTTGATCATATCTACTATATGATTCATGCTCGACCTTTCGGTCCCAGTGTTCTGAGGCCATATCTGCATATGCTAGGCTCGTCAAGTTTAACCCGAGTATTCTGCGTGTGCAAAACTGTCTTACACCCGTTGTAGATGAACGTTGAGCTTATCACACTCGATCATCACGTGGTGTCTCGGCACGACGAACTTTGGCAACGGTGCATACTCAGGGAGAGCACTTTTACCTTGAAATTTAGTGAGAGATCATCTTATAATGCTACCGTCAAACAAAGCAGAATAAGATGCATAAAGGATAAACATCACATGCAATCTCATATCACTTATAAGTGATATGATATGGCCATCATCATCTTGTGCCTTTGATCTCCATCTCCAAAGCACCATTATGATCACCATAGTCACCGGTGCGACACCTTGATCTCCATCGTAGCATCGTTGTTGTCTCGCCAACTATTGCCTCTACAACTATCGCTACCACTTAGTGATAAAGTAAAGCAATTACAGGGCGATTACATTGCATACAATAAAACGACAACCATATGGCTCCTGCCAGTTGCCGATAACTCCGTTACAAAACATGATCATCTCATACAATAAAATATAGCATCATGTCTTGACCATATCACATCACAACATGCCCTGCAAAAACAAGTTAGACGTCCTCTACTTTGTTGTTGCAAGTTTTACGTGGCTGCTACGGGCTGAGCAAGAACTGTTCTTACCTCGCATCAAAACCACAACGATAGTTCGTCAAGTTAGTGTTGTTTTAACCTTCTCAAGGACCGGCGTAGCTACACTCGGTTCAACTAAAGTTGGGAAACCGACACCCGCCACCACCGTGTGCAAAGCACGTCGGTAGAACCAGTCTCACGCATAGCGTCGCAGCGTAATGTCGGTCCGGGCGCTTCATCCAACAATACCGCTGAACCAAAGTATGACATGCTGGTAAGCAGTATGACTTGTATCGCCCACACCTCACTTGTGTTCTACTCCTGCATATAACATATACGCATAAAACCAGGCTCGGATGCCACTGTTGGGGAACATAGTAATTTCAAAAAGTTTCCTATGCACATGCAAGATCATGGTGATGCATAACAACGAGAGGGGAGAGCGTCGTCCACGTACCCTAGCAGACTGTTAAGCGGAAGCGTTATGACAACGCGGTTGATGTAGTCGTACGTCTTCACGATCGACTGATCCTTAGTACCGAACGTACGAGACCTCCGCGTTCAGCAGGTGACGTCCCGTGATCTCACGATCCAGTAGAGCTCGAGGGAGAGTTTCGTCAGCACGACGGTGTGGTGACGATGTTGATGAAGCTACCAACGCAGGGCTTCGCCTAAGCACCGCTACAATATGACCGAGGTGGATTATGGTGGAGGGGGGCACCGCACATGGCTAAAAGATCAATGATCAATTGTTGTGTCTCTGGGGTGCTCCCTTGACCCCGTATATAAAGGAGCTAGGGGGGAGGCGGTCGGCCAAGGAGGAGGGCGCGCCAAGGGGGGAGTCCTACTCCCACCGGGAGTAGGACTCCTCCTTTCCTAGTAGGAGTAGGAGAAGGGGGAAGGAGGAGAGAGAGGGGAAGGAAAGGGGGGCGCCCCCCTCCTTGTCCAATTCGGACTAGAGGGGGAGGGGGCGCGTGGCCTGCCCTAGCCGCCCCTCCTCTTCTCCACTAAGGTCCATTAGGCCCAATATACTTCTCGGTGGGTTCCGGTAACCCCCTGGTACTCCGGTATATGTCCGAAACCTCCCGAAACACTTTCGCTGTCCGAACATAGTCATCCAATATATCAATCTTTACGTATCGACCATTTCGAGACTCCTCGTCATGTCCGTGATCATATCTGGGACTCCAAACTACCTTCGGTACATCAAAACATAAAAACTCATAATACCGATCGTCACAGAACTTTAAGCGTGCGGACCCTACGGGTTCGAGAACTATGTAGACATGATCGAGACATATCTCCGGTCAATAACCAATAGCGGAACCTGGATGCTCATATTTGTTCCTACATATTCTACGAAGATCTTTATCAGTCAAACCGCATAACAATATGCGTAGTTCCCTTTGTCATCGGTATGTTACTTGCCCGAGATTCGATCGTTGGTATCTCAATACCTAGCTCAATCTCGTTACTGACAAGTCTCTTTACTCCTTCCGTAATGCATCATCCTGCAACTAACTCATTATTCACATTGCTTGCAAGGCTTATAGTGATGTGCATTACCGAGAGGGCCCAGAGATACCTCTCCGACAATCGTAGTGACAAAGCCTAATCTCGATCTATGTCAACTGAACAAGTACCATTGGAGGCACCTGTAGAGAACCTTTATTATCACCCAGCTACGTTGTGACGTTTGGTAGCACAAGTGTTCCTCTGGTAATCGGGAGTTGCATAATCTCATAGTCATAGGAACACGTATAAGTCATGAAGAAAGCAATAGCAGTAAACTAAACAATCAAGTGCTAAGCTAACAGAATGGGCCAAGTCAATCACATCATTTTCCTAATGATGTGATCCCGTTAATTAAATGACAACTCATGTCTATGGCTAGGAAACTCAGCCATCTTTGATCAACGAGCTAGTCAAGTAGAGGCATACTAGTGACACTGTGTTTGTCTATGTATTCACACATGTATTATGTTTTCGGTTAATACAATTCTAGCATGAATAATAAACATTTATCATGATATGAGGAAATAAATAATAACTTTATTATTGCCTCTAGGGCATATTTCCTTCAGTAAATTTGCAAGGGCACACACCTACGGAAATGTTCGCAGCCATTGATCTACGATGTGATCCGAACATATGTTCTCATCGAAATTGGTTGAAAATGGATGAAAATTCTTAACCCTCTGAATACGAGACATTAGACGTGCTTATTTTATACTAATACTTCTGCAAGATAATTCTATATGTCTTTCTACCTATGCGTATGCTACATCACATTCTGTTACACACGATGTTCAACGAGTTCCCTACACTGTTCACCTTATTCTTCTTTCGTTCTTGTCTTGTTCCGCTCTTCGGTTTCAGTATTGTTTCCTCCTCTCCTTTCTATAATTGTTTTCCTTCTCTACAATTACTTTCCTTTACCTGATGTGGACTCATCAGTTTGTCCGGTCCTGCGCCTTCCCAAATTCATGCCATTCTTCCTCCCATGAAAAATTGCTACACTTTTTTTCGCAACTTTTGATTTTATTTTCACTCAAATATTCATCCTTCTTGTAACATCCCAAATTTCCTATTTGGAATGTTTTATAATTATAGCTAAGCATCTATGCATTCTGTTTGAATTTGAGTGGCATTTGGAGTTTCAGAAGTTTTGGAGTTGTTGGAATTTGAATTAAAATTGTGGCAGTGGAAATTATTTCAAAACTATGCCTGATAAATACTTGAGAAAAAGTATGAGAGGAGTAAACATGACACTCCAAAAATATCAGAGGAAAAACATTGCCAAAAAGTTTGAATTCAAATTTGAGTTTTATTTGGAATTTTAGAAAAATGATTTTTTATAAACTTTGAGTTTTGCCCCTGGAAAAATGTTCAAATTATAGGGAATATTCCCCTGATCATTTTGATATATATATGTCCTATATAAAATATTTATATTTTATATATTTTCTCTCTCTTTTATTTCAAAAAATATAGAAAGAAACCTCAGCGCCAGCCAGCTAACTGCCCAGCCAGTAGCCGAGGCCCACCCACCGCCAGCCAGCCCGGCCCACCCACCAGACCACAGACCGACCGAGCCGGCCCGCGCCCGCGACCAGCCGCTTCCCTCGCCGAATCGGCCGCGCGATCGCCCGCCCGACGCCGCTCCCTCTCTCTCACCGACGGGTGGCCCCACCCGTCGTCTTCCTCGCAAGACGCTAACCGATCCGCCTCTCGCGGATCCGTGAGATCCAGATCCTCCCGATCCCTCGCGGATCTTTCCCTCGCCAAGTCGTGCCCCTATTTATACCCCTCCCTCGACCCGTTTCTCCCTCGCCCCTCGCCGACCCTCTCTCCCTCGCCGCGCCGCTCACGGAGACCGAGGCGCCGCCGCCGCCATTAGCTCCGTCCCAACGCCTCGCACCTCCCGAGCTCACCTGACGCCACCCCGAGCTCCCCTCGCCACGCCCTTTCGCTGGACCTCTCCGCCGACGTCCCCGACCACCGGAGTCGCCGGAGCCGTCGCCGTCCGAGCCGCCGTCGCCGTCGCCGCCTCGGTAAGTCGCCGGAGCTCCCGCCACCGTTGGATCTAAACGTAGGGCTTAGATTAGACCCCGAAGGGGTACGGTTTTTAGTTAGGTTTAGTTTATAAAACCGGTTTTATCCTGGTTTAGTTCCGGTTTATTTAGATTAGTCTGGACCGGCCCGACGCGGTTATTTTCTTTTATTCCCACGGCGCGTTTTAGTTATATTACGCCCAGGGCGCTAGATAGGCCCATTAGCCCGTTTTTCTTTTTAGCTTTATTTTTCGTTTTCTGTTTTAAACAGAATAGTTTCAGATTTGAAAAATTCATATCTTTTAATCTACTTAATATTTTTAAGTGATTCTTTTTTTGTTGGTTTGCAAATTTCTTATAGTTTCTGTAAAAAATATAATTAGTCATGTTAAAATTATTTAAAATTGTTTTATTTTAGATTTAGACAGAATAGTAAATCTGCTATAAAATGAGTTAGGAATATTATTTTTTAAAGATTCTTTTTGTCACAACTTTGTTTTGACATTGCCTAACCGTAGGTATTTATTTGGGCATTTTAGAAATTAATAAAAAATAGTTTTAACCAGAGTCATGTTATTCCTATTTATTTAACTAGCTACTGTTTTCCTATTGTTTTACTTAGCAAATAAATTTATTTTTCATGAGAGATAGTTTATTCTAGATTAGTTTCTGTAACTTTAGAGCATGAACTTTTATTCATAATAAATAAAAAATTTCTTTTGTTTTACCTGCTAGAATTTGCTTTAGGCCTAATAGGAGTTTTATAATAGATTTTAAGGTGATTCTTTTTGCTCCTAGTTGTTTGATGAATTCTTTTCTGTTAGGTAACATAAATCCATGCTTAGGTTCTGTTAAGAAAAATTTTGATATGTAAAACTATTCTTAGTTGTTGCTTGGTGTAGGAAAGCTTTGATTTGGTTTTTCTTCGAGTTTTCTTTGGTTTTTGACTCGTTTGTTTTGTGTGTTATGTTAGCATGCTATTATGTTAAGTGATCATATGCTATATGCTTATTATGATTGTTGTTTGCCTCGGTAGAATTTCTGGAGTGCAAAGCTTGCTACCACGAGTCCCTAGCTTTCGAAGATCGTCAGCAAGGCAAGTCATTGATCATGTTTTCTTTACAATACCTATGATTTTATTGCATTAGAATTATACCACCCCACCATGCATGCAGTAGGTGAAATTTTGAAGTTATGTTCTTGAGTAGTATCATGAGGTAGGATGAACCAATCCCCCTTGTTACCATGACCCGGGACGAAGTAGTTTATTTTTGTTATGCTCGTAGACGGGGTTGGTTGAGTGAATTCATAAGGGAGATGTGAGAGTCAAAGATGATGACAACCCCATGAACTTCAAGCTACAAGATGGACTTCAAAATTCACTCTTTGGGTGGAGGATTTGTTGACGGGCACCTGGAGAACCCGGTGGTTGGCGGGATGCATGGAGAAGCGCCATGACATCTTGCGAAAGCTTCACCCAGCCACGAAGAGACGGATGTATACCCCATTGACGGAAGCTTACATGCAGCCGCAAGCCATTATGGGCTCGGCTTGGTCAACCCTAGTTGTGACTCTGGCGGACGGTGCTACGAGAGTAGAAGAACGGTAGGATTGGATGGGTACGGCGGTGGCGGAAGAACTCTTCGGAAGACCCTGTTTACGTTCGTCCGCCTTCAAACACCATGAAGTGCGAAGACTTAAAAGGAGGAGCGATTCTTGCGGGTAAAGTCATAAACCTCTGCAGAGAAAAGATCTAATCGATTAGCCGTGTCCCCGGTTACGGACAATTTGAGCCTCTGGAACTTGGAAGTATTCGGAAATCTCAACACTGAAATTAATAAATTAATTAGGGGTTATGACTTAATAATTTGGGAATGAGACATTGGTTGGCGGAGCCATCTCAATAACTACCAACAATTTTGTAGTAATTGCAAACAAGTCCTTATTGTAGGGAAAAACTGGCTTTTCGCAAAATAATGAAACTTAGAGCCCCACAGCCATATTGCATATAGTGTTAGTAATTTTTATTGTTATTTCTCTCTTCATGACTTGCCGGCATATCCAAAATGCTGACCTACACGGCTGCAACGCCTTATGTTGCAGAGGAGTATTCGATCGAGAGTGAGGCTACGCTCCGCGCTTAGCGATTGCCCTATGGAGTCGGATGGACTCGCTATTCTTCTACGCTTCAGCTTATTTAGTTTATTTCTCATGAGTTGGCCTTCGCCAAATTTATTCTATTGTAATAAAGACTCGATATGAGAATCGTGTAATAAATTCAGGTGTGATTGAACTTTGATTATTTCATCAATGTCTTGTGAGTGCCAAGATGATCTTGGGATGGTATGAACACGTGGACTTGACCGATTTTGGGTCGGGTCGCTCTGAGAGATGGTATCGAGCACCACGTGACCGTGGGGCGTAACCCCTAGGATCGGAAAGCCATAGGAAGAGACTATTTATTTTATATCCTTATCATTCCGTAATTCTCCCTGTTCATTTCGACTTCTCTCGATTTTCAACATTCTAGATGGCGCGAGTTCACCCCAGTTTTGCTACGGAGTTTTGCCACCAGATGAGGCGATGCCCTTCGCAGAAGCTGGTCCAGATCGTGAAGAAGCTGAAGATTGCTCGCCCTCGATCACCGGAAGCCTACCAATGCACTTCCGACGGATACCCTTCTGAGATTGAGGTGCATATTCCAGGAGGACCTTCGAGGACATCTGAGCCCATTGACTTTGAGTTTACCGATTTCAATTGGATCCTCGGAAGAGACATGGCGATTTATCGTGCACTCGGACATCTCCGAGAAGAGTACATGGCCGAGCTCGATCCATCAGACCTCGCCATGGTTTCTCGCAGAGCAAGGAATGGAGATATCATCCGTACCGTAGAGGACGACTCCATCCTCTCGTATGTCCAAGACTTGGAGTGTCTCCTCAGGAAACGGGAGATCCAGACTCGCCGTAACTCGAAGGTACACAGGAGGCTGTTGTTCCGTGAACTGGAACTGGAGGAGAAGGCACACGCAGACTTCCTTGACCATGAAGACGCAATCGCGGACTTCATGGAGAGAGTCGACAGCCTGAAGATGAATGTTGCCGCATTAGAGGAAAAGATGGACTTGGGAGAAGACCTTTTTCCGAGTGGAGATGACGGACCTCTCGTGAGCAATGACCAGGATTATGAAGGGAGCTCCACTGGAGAAAGCCGCAAGAGGAGGCGCCGCATCAGAGGATGCCACACCGGAGGACACCGCACCAGAGGACGCAAGGATAATTGATGAAGACATTTAGTCGACCGCCATGTTATTTTATTTTCATCGATCAGTTAGGCCGTTATTTTCGATTAGTCGTGAGCATTTGTAATCGAGTTTGAACCATGTTTGAGTGGATTGAATAAATGATTGGTGTGATTATGATTGTGCATTCATATGGGTAGTGATATTTTCTCATTAGACCATTGTTCTATTCTAATTTTCTCATCCACTCCAAAACACGGATGCCTCCGAGACGTGACCCGGTCTCAACTTCCCGCCGAGCTCACCCGGTGATCCAGCAGCAGAATGCCCTCATGCGGATGCTCATTCGAACTGAACAACAACAACAACAACAATCCACCGCCACCACCCCTGTTGACAACTTGACTCGATTCCTAAGGCTGAATCCGCCAGTGTTCTCTAGCAAAGACTTGAGCCGATTGTGGCGATGATTGGCTCCGCAAGGTCGGAAGGAGTTAGTCACTTTGGATGCACCGATGCAGAGAAATTGCGCTTTGCCGCACATCAACTTGATGGACCTGCAGCTTCTTGGTGGGAGAACTACACCGCCACTTATCCCATCGCCACCATCACGTGGGATCAGTTCCAACAGGCTTTCCGCACCGCTCATGTTTCAGCTGGAGCCATGAGTTTGAAGAAGCGTGAGTTCCGCAACTTACGCCAGGGAACCGTCTTGTGGGGCGAGACGTGGATGAGTTCAGCAAGTTAGCTCGCTATGCCCCGGATGATGTGGCCACAGATGCCGCAGCAGGAAAAGTTTCTCGAGGACTCAATGACGAGCTGGGTATGCAGCTTATGGTGGCTACCTTCACCAACTACCAGGAGCTGGTAGACAAGGCCACCATACTTGAAGGCAAGCAGCAGCAGATTGATAGCCGCAAGCGGAAGTATGGTCAGGGGAAATACAACTCTGGAGCTCAGCAGAAGCCCCGATATGCCCCATACTCGGGAGGGCATACCCATCACAACCATGGAGGACATAACCATGGAGGAAATGGGAACAACCGCAACCAGGACAACAAGTCAGGCAATGGAAATGGCAATGGAAACGGCAATGGCAACCAGCATCGTCCTGCCCCGGCTCCGAAAGATCTGAGTCACATCACTGCTTCAAGTGCCGTAAAACAGGCACTATGCCACCGACTGCCCGGAGGCCAAGCAGAGGAATGGAAACGGCAATGGAAGCTCAGCGAAGAAGCCCAACCCTTTCCCTCGTGCTCAGGTGAACCACATTGACGTGGAGGACGTCTATGATCAGCCGGAACAATCGTGGTTGGTAAGTTTTTATTGAATTCACGTTCAGTATTGGTACTCTTTGATTCTGGTGCAACACATTCATTCATATCAAGGGTAGTTGTGGAAAAGTACGGGTTGCCCACTAAAACCCTTAGAAGCCCCCTTCGCGTCGGTTCGCAGGAGGAGAAATGATGGCGAGCTTAGGCTGTCATGCAACCCTCAACATCGAAATCATAAATTTCCGCAGACCTCATAGTATTGGAAACCCGCACCTTGGATGTAATCCTAGGCATGGATTGGTTGACGAAGTTTGAAGGTAACATAGATCGTGCCGCAAGTCGATTCTGCTCACCACCCCGGCGAAGAGGATCAAGTATGTATCCGCACGTAGCGGATGAAGAATCAGTGAATTCCCTCACGGGAGTTGTTCAGAGGAAGTGCCGATGGTGCAAGATTTTCCGATGTGTTTCCGGAGGAATTACCAGAATGCCACCGACGAGACATTGAATTTCTGATTGAGTTATTGCCCGGCACAGCCCCAATATCCAAGAGACCCTATCGGATGCCACCGAACGATTTGAATGAAATCAAGAACCAAATTAATGAGCTATTGGAGAAAGGATATATTCGGCCAAGCTCGTCACCTTGGGGAGCCCCAGTTCTTTTGGTAGAGAAGAAGGATGGAACCTTGAGAATGGTTGTGGATTATCGTTCACTAAACGACGTAACCATCAAGAACAAGTACCCTCTGCCGATGATTAATGATCTATTTGACCAGCTGGTTGGAGCCAAGGTATTCTCCAAGATCGATTTTCGATCAGGGTATCATCAGTTGAAGATCCGTGAAAAGGATATACCCAAAACAACATTCACTACCAGGTATGGTTTATATGAGTATACCGTCATGTCCTTTGGATTGACTAATGCCCTGCATACTTCATGAATTTGATGAACAAGGTATTTATGGAATATCTGGACAAGTTTGTCGTGGTGTTCATCGATGATATACTGATATTCTCCAAGAGCGAGGAAGAGCATAAGGAACATTTGCGTCTAGTTCGAGAAACTTCGAGAACATCGCCAGTATGCCAAGTTCAAGAAATGTGAATTTTGGCTGAAGGAAGTCGGATTCCTCGGACATGTTATTTCAGGAGAAGGAATAGCAGTTGACCCGCCAAGGTTGAATCACCACCGATTGGCGATCGCCCACCTCGATCAAGGAGATCCGCAGTTTTCTCGGACTCGCAGGCTATTATCGGAGGTTTATTGAGAATTTCGAAGATTGCCAAGCCCATGACCGAGCTGTTGAAGAAGGATGCCAAGTACATTTGGACCAAGGATTGTGAAGCCGCCTTCGTGAATTGAAGAAACGTTTGGTTACAGCCCCAAAGCTGATTTTGCGGACATACACAAGGATTACGGTATATTGTGACGCTTCTCGTCGTGGACTCGGAGGAGTACTCATGCAGGAAGGAAAAGTTGTAGCTTATACCTCCGCATAACTACGACCACACGAGATGAATTATGCCACACATGATTTGGAGTTAGCGGTCGTAGTGCATGCAAATAAGACACAGAGACATTTCCTCATCGGAAACCGTTGTGATGTTTACATGATCATAAGAGCTTGAAGTATATTTTCACGCAGAAGGAGTTGAACCTCGAGCGAGAGGAGATGGCTAGAGTTAATCAAGGACTATGACATGAGATTGCATTATCACCCGGGAAGGCTAATGTTGTAGCAGATGCCTTGAGCCGTAAGAGTTATGTGAATACTCTTATAGCGGGAGGATTACCCCAGAGTTAGTCGATGACCTCGTAGATCTCCGATCGGAGATAGTTCCGAGAGGATATGTTGCAACTCGGAAGTTCAGTCCACTTTGGCGAAAGGATTCGTGAAGCTCGGAAGTCGGACAAGGAAATTGATGAGATAAAGAAAAGATGAATGAAGGAAAAGCTAAAGGGTTCCGTAAGGATGAATCTGAGCTATATGGTTCGAGGACCGTATTTATGTGCCCAATGATCCCGAACTCGGAAGCTAATTCTTCAGAGGCTCATGATTCACCGTACTTGATTCACCCCTGTAACACTAAGATGTATCTGGATTTGAAGTTTCGGTGGGCGGTATGAAGATGGATATTGCCGAGTACGTAGCGATGTCGATGTTTGCCAACGAGTAAAGGCGGAACATCAGAAGCCAGCAGGGTTACTTCAACCTTTGCCGATTCCCGAGTGGAAATGGGAAAAACTTGGAATGGATTTTATCACAGGATTACCCAGGACCTGTTCAGGTTATGATTCCATCTGGGTAGTGGTTGATCGATTGACCAAGGTAGCTCACTTCATTCCCGTGAAGACTACCTATACCAGCGCTAAGTTGGCCAAGATATACATGACCAGGATCGTATGTCTGCATGGAGTTCCGAGGAGTATCGTGTCAGATAGAGGAACACAATTTACCTCAAAGTTTTGGAATCAGCCACATGAAACTTTGGGTGCGAGGCTGGAGTTCAAGATACAGCTTTTCATCTGCGAGCAGATGGATGACCGAGAGAGTCAACCAGATTCGGAGGACATGTTGAGAGCTTGTGTGCTAGACTATGGGTCTAGCTGGGATGATAATTTGCCATCGCCGAGTTCTCATACAACAACAGCTATCGCACCGATCGAAGATGGCCCCTTTCTAAGCTCTATACGGAAGGAGGTGCGAGCACCATTCTTTGTGGATGGTGTTGGAGATCGAACACTTTTCGTTCCGATCTTATCGAGATTCGAAGAGAAAGTCAAGCTGATTCGAGATAGACTCAAGATAGCTCGATCGAGATGTAAGAGTTATGCCGACAGTAAACGCAAGGAAGTAACTTACGAAGCGGGAGACCGAGCATACCTTCGTGTGTCCCCACTTCATGGAATCAAGAGGTTCGGTGTTAAAGGAAAGTTAGCACCCCGATTCATTGGCCCCTACAAAATCCTCGAACGTCGTGGAGAAGTTGCTTACAAGTTGGAATTGCCGGAAGGATTATCCGGAGTTCATGATGTCTTCCATGTTTCTCAGCTGAAGAAATGCCATGCCGACATGACCGATATTCTGTTGAGAGACACAGTGCCCCTAGAGGCCATACAACTCGACAGTGATCTGACTTATAAGGAGAAACCCGTCCGAATTCTCGAGACTGCAACAGAGTCACCCGCAGCAAGATCATCAAGTTTTGCAAGGTATCGTGGAGTCATCACTCCGAGGAGGAAGCCACCAGGGCGAGAAGAAGACCTCCTTCGAGACCACCGCACCTATTTGCTAGCCAACCCAATCTCGAGGGCTAGATTCATCTTAAGGTGGTAGGTTTGTAACATCCCAAATTTCCTATTTGGAATGTTTTACAATTATAGCTAAGCATCTATGCATTCTGCTTGAATTTGAGTGGCATTTGGAGTTTGAAGTTTTGGAGTTGTTGGAATTTGAATTCAAATTGTGGCGGTGGAAATTATTTCAAAACTATGCCCGATAAATACTTGAGAAAAGTATGAGAGGAGTAAACGTGACACTCCAAAAATATCGGAGGAAAACATTGCCAAAAGTTTGAATTCAAATTTGAGTTTTATTTGGAATTTTAGAAAAAATGATTTTTATAAACTTTGAGTTTTGCCTGGAAAATGTTCAAATTATAGGGAACATTCCCCTGATCATTTTGAAATATATATGTCCTATATAAAATATTTATATTTTATATATGTTTCTCTCTCTTTTTATTTCAAAAAAAATAGAAAGAAATCTCAGCGCCAGACCAGCTAATCGCCCAGCCAGCCGAGGCCCACCCACTGCCAGCGGCCCAACCAGCCCAGGGCCAGACCGACCGAGCCGGCCCAGCGCCGGCGGCCCAGCCGCTTCCCCTCGCCGAATCGGCCAGACCGTCGTCCGCCCGACGCGCTCCCTCTCTCACCGACGGGTGGCCCCACCCGTCGTCTTCCTCAAGACGCTAACCGCCCACGCCGCCTTCGCCGGATCCCGTGAGATCCGGGATCCTCCCGATCCCCTCACCGGATCTTTCCCCTCGCCCAAGTCGTGCCCCCCTATTTATACCCCTCCCCCTCGACCCCGTTTCTCCCCTCGCCCCCTCGCCCGACCCTCTCTCCCTCGCCGAATCGCTCGCCGGAGACCCGAGATCGCCGTCGCCGCCATTAGCTCCGTCCCGAACGCCTCGCACCTCCCCGAGCTCACCCGACCCCACCCCCGAGCTCCCCTCGCCACGCCGCACTCGCCGGACCTCTCCGCCGACGTCCCCGACCACCGGAGTCGCCGGAGCCGTCGCCGTCGCCGCCTTGGTAAGTCGCCGGAGCTCCCGCCACCGTTGGATCTAAACGTAGGGCTTAGATTAGACCCCGAAGGGGTACGGTTTTTAGTTAGGTTTAGTTTATAAAACCGGTTTTATCCCGGTTTAGTTCCGGTTTATTTAGATTAGTCTGGACCGGCCCGACGCGGTTATTTTCTTTTATTCCCACGGCGCGTTTTAGTTATATTACACCTGTATGCTAGATAGGCCCATTAGCCCGTTTTTCTTTTTAGCTTTATTTTTCGTTTTCTGTTTTAAACAGAATAGTTTCAGATTTGAAAATTCATATCTTTTAATCTACTTAATATTTTTAAGTGATTCTTTTTGTTGGTTTGCAAATTTCTTATAGTTTCTGTAGAAAATATAATTAGTCATGTTAAAATTATTTAAAATTGTTTTATTTTAGATTTAGACAGAATAGTAAATCTGCTATAAAATGAGTTAGGAATATTATTTTTAATGATTCTTTTGTCACAACTTTGTTTTGATATTGCCTAACCGTAGGTATTTATTTGGGCATTTTAGAAATTAATTAAAAATAGTTTTAACCAGAGTCATGTTATTCCTATTTATTTAACCAGCTACTGTTTTCCTATTGTTTTACTTAGCAAATAAATTTATTTTTCATGAGAGACAGTTTATTCTAGATTAGTTTCTGTAACTTTAGAGCATGAACTTTTATTCATAATAAATAAAACTTTTATTTTATTTTACCTGCTAGAATTTGCTTTAGGCCTAATAGGAGTTTTATAATAGATTTTAAGGTGATTCTTTTTGCTCCTAGTTGTTTGATGAATTCTTTTCTGTTAGGTAACATAAACCCATGCTTAGGTTCTGTTAAGAAAAATTTTGATATGTAAAACTATTCTTAGTTGTTGCCTGGTGTAGGAAAGCTTTGATTTGGTTTTTCTTCGAGTTTTCTTTGGTTTTTGACTCGTTTGTTTTGTGTGTTATGTTAGCATGCTATTATGTTAAGTGATCATATGCTATATGCTTATTATGATTGTTGTTTGCCTCGGTAGAATTTCCGGAGTGCGAAGCTTGCTACCACGAGTCCCTAGCTTTCGAAGATCGTCAGCAAGGCAAGTCATTGATCATGTTTTCTTTACAATACCTATGATTTTATTGCATTAGAATTATACCTCCCCACCATGCATGCAGTAGGTGAAATTTTGAAGTTATGTTCTTGAGTAGTATCATGAGGTAGGATGAACCAATCCCCTTGTTACCATGACCCGGACGAAGTAGTTTATTTTGCTATGCTCAGAGACGGGTTGGTTGAGTGAATTCATAAGGGAGATGTGAGAGTCAAAGATGATGACAACCCCATGAACTTCAAGCTACAAGATGGACTTCAAAATTCACTCTTTGGGTGGAGGACGGTTGACGGCACCTGGAGAACCCAAAGGTTGGCGGGATGCATGGAGAAGCGCCATGACATCTTGCGGAAAGCTTCACCCAGCCACGAAGAGATGGATGTATACCCCATTGACCGAAGCTTACTGTGCAGCCGCAAGCCATTATGGGCTCGCTTGGTCAACCCTAGTTGTGACTCGGCCGGACGGTGCTACGAGATGTAGAAGAACGGTAGGATTGGATGGGTACGGCGGTGGCGTAAGAACTCTTCTAAGACCCTGTTTCGTTCGTCCGTCTTCAAACACCATGAAGTGCGAAGACTTAAAAGGAGGAACGATTCTTGCGGGTAAAGTCATAAACCTCTGCAGAGAAAAGATCTAATCGATTAGCCGTGTCCCGATTACGGACAATTTGAGCCTCGGAACTTGGAAGTATTCGAAATCTCAACACTGAAATTAATAAATTAATTGAGGGGTTATGACTTAATAATTTGGGAATGAGACATTGGTTGGCGGAACCATCTCAATAACTACCAACAATTTTGTAGTAATTGCAAACAAGTCCTTATTGTAGGGAAAAACTGGCTTTTCGCAAAATAATGAAACTTAGAGCCCCACAGCCAAATTGCATATAGTGTTAGTAATTTTTATTGTTATTTATCTCTTCATGACTTGCCGGCATATCCAAAATGCTGACTTACACGGCTGCAACGTCTTATGTTGCAGAGGAGTATTCCGATCAGGAGTGAGGCTACGCTCCGCGCTTGGCGATTGCCCTATGGAGTCGGATGGACTCGCTATTCTTCTACGCTTCCGCAGCTTATTTAGTTTATTTCTCATGAGTTGGCCTTCGGCCGAATTTATTCTATTGTAATAAAGACTCGATATGAGAATCGTGTAATAAATTCAGGTGTGATTGAACTTTGATTATTTCATCAATGTACTGTGAGTGCCAGCATGATCTTGGGATGGTACAGACACAGAGACTTGACCGATTTTGGGTCGGGTCGCTACACTTTTATTCTCCAGCACTCGCAAATTCATGCCATCATCCTTTCCATAAAAAAATGATATGCCTTTTTTTTCAAGATTTGATTTTCTCTTCCGTCAAATATTCATCCTTCTATTCTTCAACACTTGCATGCTTGTATTGTAAAATATTATTTTGTTGAAAGGCTTCAATGCCTTCCTTAAAAATTCCCCCCTACCTGATACCATTTCGATTTGGTTCTTCAATAGCTTTTTGTATGATTTCATTTCAATTTCAGTCCTAACATTTTGGTTCTTGTTCTACCAAGTTACATTCTACGAATCTTACTTTCTTTTTTAGCAAACTTACTCAGTAGCTTCAGTTTTGAGCGTTCAAACTTGTGCCCATTCTGCTGCTTAAATTTCTAATGATTTATTACTGTGCGCACCCAACAAGTCATGTCGCCGAGTTACCTGACATTTATTTTTGTGGTGTGCACTCCGCAGACGCCTCGAATTCTCTATCGCTCCTCTTTATCCCTCCTCTTGTTCCTTTCAACTGTCATCATGTAGATCTACTCTCTTTAGAATCCTACTAGGCATTGCTTCCACCACTTGTCAGAAGTCGACGACCATAATTGTCAACAAGGACTACAGATACTACCGGTGGTTTGCAACTCACGATACAAAATAAAATCCCAATGGACCTAAATGCAGTTCATGAAATGGATGCAAGTCACTATGTATCCTTCTTAATCTCGTCCAAATCAGGTTCGACTACTTTTTTCTACTAAACTCTCTGTTGGTACTATTCTAGTGCCCAATTTGTTACGACCTCAGATGCTTGTGCGACGAGGACAACGTTCCAAAGAACAACTACTTCTCCCTCCTTTTTACACCAAATTGTAAAGAAAGAATGATAAGTTTCCAATACTTATTTGAATCTTGTTCATCAGATGTCTGATTTGTTTGTTAGTTCATTATAGATTTTTCCATAGCTACGTGCTCCTTTATTGACTAAACAAGATGTAGATCCAACATTCATTCAATTGCATGTGATTATTTCATCATGTTTTCAAAAATTTGTCTATTAGTCCAACCTAGAACTCGTATCGACATTTTGCATACTGTTGGATCAGTAGGTAAGGATACATCAGTTCTGTTTGGATACCAATTTCATATTCATGTCTACCTATCTGTAATTTTCATGTTTTTGTAACATCACAATTCTTACATTTCAATATTAAGCCTACACATCATTATATGAAATATAGTCTTTGCAAAAAATAATCTCGCCAACATACAATTTTCTTTTTGTAAGAATACTCAGCTCATAGTTCTGTGTGAGAACACTTCTTTATTTACTCCCATTTTGGCATCCCCTGCTTTGCAAGAAACGATTACCTTAAACACGTGGGCATTGCAATATATGTTGCAGCTTTGCCTGAGACAAAAGAAGGGTTCTCTTTTGTTGTGGATGTCACTAGTAATCAAGCAAAAATATATTTCATTGGTAACTCTGGGACACAGTTCTATATGTGTACCACCGCACCTGGTAGTTGATAAGGAGATGCACCTCACTTTGCGTTCCAACCTAGATCGCTCCATATCTGTCCAACTACTCATCCATGTATGTATCTTACTACCATAGTTTTGTCCAAATTCCCTTCTCTCGTACCTCCACATTTTTTTAACATTATCATTAGTTACTACTTGTACTGATACAACATTCCGAATTCCCTTACTTTGTACCTCCACATTTTTATAGTATTATCATTAGTTACTACTTGTACTGACACAAAGTTCTTTACTACACAGTTCTATCCAATTTCCCTTCTCTTGTACCTCCACATTTTTATAGTATTATCATTAGTTACTACTCCCTCCGGCCCTTTTTACTCTGCGTTTTAGATTTGTCTAAAGCCAAACTTTGCTAAGTTTGACCAAATTTATATTAAAAAATATTAACAACTATAATACCTAATAAATATAATATGAAAATATATTCCAAGATGGATCTAATGATTTTCGTGTTGTTATGTGGATGTTAATAATTTTTTATATAGACTTGGTCAAACTTTGAAGAGTTTGACTTCAGACAAACGTAATATGCAGAGTAAAAAGGATCAGAGGGAGTACTTGTACTTGTGCGTTCTTTACTCCTTCGCCCGAAGTTCCACCTTACTATCTTACTAACCTTTCTTATATACATGTCATAGCTTATCTTCAACTGAACAAAAAACAGAGACATATTATGAGGAGCATTGATACTACATATGGCACAATAAAAACCTAGAAAGACATTGGCCATGGAATTAAGTTTATTAAGCATATTTAGTGGTTTCTAAAGGAATATGAATTCAAATTCCTGATCATCCATACGCTCCATGGCTGCACACTTTGATGAAGTCTAACATTAAGAAAAAAAATGCTGGTAGTATTTTATTTGTTGAATACTCTTTGAATGCTAAGTATGATTGGACTAGACATGGTAAACTTTATGATTCAAGTGATTAAGATGTTGAATTTGATGATGAAGAAAAAGTTAATGGCCCCTCTTATGATGAGTGGGTAGCTAAATATCCTAGGGTGGAAATTACCTTAGATGTTGCGAGGTGTAGTATACTGCGGCGGCCACAGCGGCGTGCCAGGGTATCTGGTTGGCTCGTCTCTCGATGATTTGCTGAATCGAGACGCCTCCCAGATGACACTCTTCATCGACAACAAGTCCGCATTTATCCTAGATTTATTTCAGGATTTCCGGCGATGCGCATTCAATGGGAGTAGACGTTCCCGTCGGCTACGAGGCACCTACTGTGACTTCGTAAAATCTCAAGATGATATGCCGGCTCAGTCTCTCGGAGGTTCTCATAGGGGTAGGGTGTGCGTGTGCACATTCATAGTGGTGAGTGTATGCACGTTTATATGAGCGTTTGCATCTGTACTGTGTTAAAACCACCATCTCGCTCTGCAAGAACCTAGTGCTCCATGACTGCAGCAAGCACATCAACAAGCGCCGCCACTTCATCCACAACTTTGTTGAGAAGGGCACGGTGGCCGTGTTTTATGAAAACAGGCGAGCGAAAGGCGAACATCCTGAGAAAGGCACTCAGTCGTGTTCAACCCTGTCACGACAGACAACCAAATAAAGTCTGTCATAAAAATGTTTTTGGCTGCCATGGCAACATTTTTAGGCCAGCCCGAAGTCATAGCCATGGCAGCCCAGCCATTTTTTCTTCTATTTTTAGATAGGGCAGGAGGATGCGGTATACTGGCATGTTTGCCGGAAGTCCTGCCCAAGCTCGATAGTGGGATGACGCGGTCAGTAGTGGGGCGAGATGCACGACAAGTTTTGTTCCAACAGAATAAAGAGGAAAATGAACAAAAACGCTGCAACATTTACGCAGCACAAAATCTTCAGTGTCCGGGCCGTTCTCTCTCTCTCTCTCTCTCTCTCTCTCTCTCAGAGTCGAATAAGTTTTTTTTCCGAAGCCTGTATGTACCGGTGAAAAATCCACCATCCATCAATGCTTCCAGATGTGTGCGGGTGGACCCCACAAACTTTCTTTTTCCACCTCTGATTCAGGATACGAGACCTATACAGATGCAATACGAGATGGACCCCAGGACAGAGAAATATCAAGGCCCTGTCGCTGTTTCCTTCCCACATCGAGCTCTCTTCCCCCTCTCTCTCGTGAGTTCCATGCCAGCCACCACTGCTAGTAGATATGGCTTCTCCGTCAACCTCCGACAGCGAATCCGGCTTCCGTAGATGTCACCTACCATGGGGAAACACATGCAGGACTAGCGGCACAGCTGTACCATGAGGCCGGTGAGGGGCGACGTCGAATCACGCCGGCGGACGAGGGATACACTGCGATGGGCGTTGGGGGGGGGGGAGCTACTCCGGCAAGGTTCCACCACGAAGGCCACCCACCACGACGGGTCATTGCGCACTGGCGCCGCTGGATCCGGCAACTCCATGTATGACCGCAACCGGATCTGGTGAGTAATGAAGCCCATCTCCCCTAACCTCTCTCCATCTGTACTTAATGATTTCCATTTTTTTTGCATGATTTGAACATCTGTATGGGAATATTTCTCCCTAAGTGGTTTTGGTGATTGATGAAAATGCATTTGTGGACTAATCATGTGCATTGAGCATTTCAGATATCTCATGTCTAGGCACAAGACGATTCGGTGCCCCCCCGGAGTCTATCGAAGACGACATTTCTCTATGTTTCTTTTCGGTGGAGTTGAGTTGTAGAAAGCCGTACTATTAAGAGGGGGTCCACTTCGAAAAGGTTAGGGTGGAATCAACACATACACATCTGTTCCTTTGCACCACCTTTCCTTGCATCATTGGAGCACCGGTTGTTTCCCTTGTCATTGCAAAGACGAAGGCTTCCTAGTGCTACTGTTTTGTGGCGTGCGGTAGTACTGCTCAAGAGAGCAGTAGTACCGCAGCTGCCCACGGTAGTACCGCCCATGGCAGCAGTAGTACCGCGAGTGCGGTAGTACTGCACCTAGCATGCGGTAGTACCATGGCCTCTGGCCCAGAACGGTAGCGTGAGCGGAAGTAATTTTTTACTTCCGCGCTCTACGCGGTAGTACCGCTCCCTGTGAGCTGTAGTACCGTGCCGGATTTTTGCACTGACCGAAACTCAGCGAAAGTAGCCACGGATGTAACTTTATTAGTCCGTGCCTTCCCAGCCTAGAATGAGCTCGCGGTAGTACCGCTTCGGGAGTTCTACTGCTCATTGCCTCGCGTAACAGGGCCTCACCTGGCTCCTGCCGCGCGAGCGGTAGTACCTGTTGGGGAACGTAGTATTTCAAAAAAAATCCTACGATCATGCAAGATCTATCTAGGAGAAGCATAGCAACGAGCGGGGAGAGTGAGTCCACATACCCTCGTAGACCGAAAGCGGAAGCGTTAAGTAACGCGGTTGATGTAGTTGAACGTCTTCGCGATCCAACCGATCAAGTACCAAACGCACGACACCTCTGCGATCTGCACACATTCAACTCGGTGACGTCCCTCGAACTCTAGATCCAGCTGAGGCCGAGGGAGAGTTCCGTCAGCACGACGGCGTGGTGACGGTGATGATGAAGTTACCGGCGTAGGGCTTCGCCTAAGCACTACGACGATATGACCGAGGTGTAAAACTGTGGAGGGGGCATCACACACTGCTAAAGATCAACTTGTGTGTCTATGGGGTGCCCCCCTCCCCCGTATATAAAGGAGGGAGGAGGGGAGGCCGGCCGGCCCGTAGGGCGCGCCCCAAGAGGGGAATCCTACTAGGACTCCAAGTCCTAGTAGGAATCCACCAAGAGGGAGAGAGGGGGAAGGAAAGGAACAGGGGGAAGGGAAGGAAAGGGGGGCGCCGCCCCCTTCCCCTAGTCCAATTTGGACCCAAGGGGGGGGGGGGCGTCCAGCCCCTCCTGGCCCTTCCTCTCTTCCCACTAAGGCCCATAGAAGCCTATTAGTTCTCCCCAGGGTTCCGGTAACCCCTTCCGGCACTCTGGTTGTATCTGAAACTCTCCGGAACACTTCCGGTGTCCGAAGAACATGGTCCAATATATCAATCTTTATGTGTCAACCATTTCGAGACTCCTCGTCATATCCGTGATCACATCCGGGACTCCGAACAACCTTCGGTACATCAAATCACATAAACTCATAATACCAATCGTCATCGAACGTTAAGCGTGCAGACCCTACGGGTTCGAGAACTATGTAGACATGACCGAGACACCTCTCCGGTCAATAACCAATAGCGGAACCTGGATGTTCATATTGGCTCCTACATATTCTAAGAAGATCTTTATCGGTCAAATCGCACAACAACATACGTTGTTCCATTTGTCATCGGTATGTTACTTTCCCGAGATTCAATCGTCGGTATCACCATACCTAGTTCAATCTCGTTATTGGCAAGTCTCTTTACTCATTCCGTAATGCATCATCCCTCAACTAACTCATTAGTCACATTGCTTGCAAGGCTTATTGTGATGTGCATTACCGAGGGGGCCCAGAGATACTTCTCTGACAATCGGAGTGACAAATCCTAATCTCGATCTATGCCAACTCAACAAACACCATCGGAGACACCAGAGAGCATCTTTATAATCACCCGATTCGTTGTGACGCCGATAGCACACTAAGTGTTCCTCCGGTATTCGGGAGTTGCATAATCTCATAGTCAGAGGAACATGTATAAGTCATGACGAAAGCAGTAGCAACAAACTAAACGATCATAGTGCTAAGCTAATGGATAGGTCTCGTCCATCACATCATTCTCTAATGATGTGATCTCGTTCATCAAATGACAACACATGTCTATGGCTAGGAAACATAACCATCTTTTATAAACAAGCTAGTCAAGTAGAGGCATACTAGGGACACTCTGTTTGTCTATGTATTCACACGTGTACTAAGTTTCCGGTTAATACATTTCTAGCATGAATAATAAACATTTATCATGATATAAGGAAATGTAAATAAGAACTTTATTATTGACTCTAGGGCACATTTCCTTCAGTCTCCCACTTGCACTAGAGTCAATAATCTAGATTACATAGTAATAATTCTACCACCCATGGAGTCTTGGTGCTGATCATGATTTGCTCGTGAGAGAGGCTTAGTCAACGGGTCTGCAACATTCAGATCCGTATGTATCTTGCAAATCTCTATGTCCCTTCCGACACTTGATGACTGATGGAATTGAAGCGTCTCTTGATATGCTTGGTCTTCTAGTGAAATCTAGTTTCCTTTGCCAAGGCAATTGCACCAGTATTGTCACAAAAGATTTTTATTGGACCCGATGCACTAGGTATGACACCTAGGTCGGATATGAACTCCTTCATCCATACTCCTTCATTTGCTGCTTCCGAAGCAGCTATGTACTCCGCTTCACGCGTAGATCCTCCCACGACGCTATGTTTGGAACTGCACCAACTGACAACTCCACCATTCAATATAAATACGTATCCAGTTTGAGACTTAGAGTCATCCGGATCAGTGTCAAAGCTTGCATCGACGTAACCATTTACAATGAGCTCTTTGTCACCTCCATAAACGAGAAACATATCCTTTGTCCTTTTCTGGTATTTCAGGATGTTCTTGACCGCTGTCCAGTGAGCCACTCCTGGATTACTTTGGTACCTCCCCACTTTACTTATAGCAAGGCACACATCATGTCTGGTACACAACATTGCATACATGATAGAACCTATATCAGAGGCATAGGGAATGACTTTCATTTTCCCTCTATCTTCTGCAGTGGTCGGGCATTGAGTCTCACTCAACTTCACACCTTGTAATACAGGCAAGAACCCTTTCTTTGACTGATCCATTTTGAACTTCTTCAAAATCTTATCAAGGTATGTGCTTTGTGAAAGTCCAATTAAGTGTCTTGATCTATCTCTATAGATCTTGATGCCCAATATGTAAGCAGCTTCACCGAGGTCTTTCATAGAAAAACTCTTATTCAAGTATCCTTTTATGCTATCCAGAATTTCTATATCATTTTCAATCAGCAATATGTCATCTACATATGATATTAGAAATGCTACAGAGCTCCCACTCACTTTCTTGTAAATACAGGCTTCTCCAAAAGTCTGTATAAAACCATATGCTTTGTTCACACTATCAAAACGTTTATTCCAACTCCGAGAGGCTTGCACCAGTCCATAAATGGATCGCTGGAGCTTGCACACTTAGTTAGCACCCTTTGGATCGACAAAACCTTCTGGTTGCGTCATATACAACTCTTCTTCCAGAAATCAATTCAGGAATGCAGTTTTGACATCCATTTGCCAAATTTCATAATCATAAAATGCGGCAATTGCTAACATGATTCAGACAGACTTAAGCATCGCTACGGGTGAGAAAGTCTCATCGTAGTCAACTCCTTGAACTTGTCAAAAACCTTTCGCAACAAGTCGACCTTTGTAGGCAGTAACATTACCGTCAGCGTCAATCTTCTTCTTGAAGATCCATTTGTTCTCTATGGCTTGCCGATCATCGGGCAAGTCAACCAAAGTCCACACTTTGTTCCCATACATGGATCCCATCTCAGATTTCATGGCCTCAAGCCATTTCGCAGAATCTGGGCTCATCATCGCTTCCTCATAGTTTGTAGATTAGTCATGGTCAAGTAACATGACGTCCAGAACCGGATTGCCGTACCACTCTAGTGTGGATCTTACTCTAGTTAACCTACGAGGTTTGGTAGTAACTTAATCAGAAGCTTCCCGATCATCATCATTAGCTTCCTCACTAATTGGTGTAGGAATCACTGGAACTGATTTCTGTGATGAACTACTTTCCAATGAGGGAGCAGGTACAATTACCTCATCAAGTTCTACTTTCCTCCCGCTCACTTCTTTCGAGAGAAACTCCTTCTCTAGAAAGGATCCATTCTTAGCAATGAAAATCTTGCCGTCGGATCTATGATAGAAGGTGTACCCAACAGTTTCCTTTGGGTATCCTATGAAGACACATTTCTACGATTTGGGTTCGAGCTTATCAGGTAGAAGCTATTTCACATAAGCATCGCAGCCCCAAACTTTAAGAAACGACAATTTGGGTTTCTTGCCAAACCACAATTCATATGGCATTGTCTCAACGGATTTATATGGTGCCCTATTTAACATGAATGCAGCCATATCTAAAGCATAACCCCAAAATGACAGCGGTAAATCAGTAAGAGACATCATAGATCGCACCATATCTAATAAAGTGCGGTTACGACGTTTGGACACACCATTACGCTGTGGTGTTTGATGACCCACAAGTATAGGGGATTTATCGTATTCCTTTCGATAAGTAAGAGTGTCAAACCCAACGAGGAGCAGAAGGAAATGATAAGCGGTTCTCAGCAAGGTATTCTCTGCAAGTACTGAAATAAGTGGTAACAGATAGTTTTGTGATAGGATAATTTGTAACGAGCAACAAGTAACAAAAGTAAATAAAGTGCAGCAAGGTGGCCCAATCCTTTTTGTAGCAAAGGACAAGCCTGGACAAACTCTTATATAGAGAAAAGCGCTCCCGAGGACACATGAGAATATCGTCAAGCTAGTTTTCATCACGTTCATATGATTCGCGTTCGGTACTTTCATAATTTGATATGTGGGTGGACCGGTGCTTGGGTGTTGTTCTTACTTGAACAAACATCCCACTTATGATTAACCTCTATTGCGAGCATCCGCAACTACAACAAAAGTATTAAGGTAAACCTAACCATAGCATGAAACATATGGATCCAAATCAGCCCCTTACGAAGCAACGCATAAACTAGGGTTTAAGCTTCTGTCACTCTAGCAACCCATCATCTACTTAATACTTCCCAATGCCTTCCTCTACGCCCAAATAATGGTGAAGTGTTATGTAGTCGACGTTCACATAACACCACTAGAGGCTAGACAACATACATCTCATCAAAATATCGAATGAATACCAAATTCACATGACTACTAATATCAAGACTTCTCCCTTGTCCTCAGGAACAAACGTAACTACTCACAAAGCATATTCATGTTCATAATCAGAGGGGTATTGATATGCATAAAGGATCTGAACATATGATCTTCCACCAAATAAACCAACTAGCATCAACTACAAGGAGTAATCAACACTACTAGCAACCTACTAGTACCAATCCCGGACTTGGAGACAAGAATTGGATACAAGAGATAAACTAGGGTTTGGAGAGGAGATGGTGCTGGTGAAGATGTTGATGGAGATTGCCCTCTCCTGATGAGAGGAGCGTTGGTGATGACGATGGCGATGATTTCCCCCTCCGGGAAGTGTCCCTGGCAGAATCTGCACGGAGCCCTAGATTGGTTCCGCCAAGGTTCCGCCTCGTGGCGGCGAGTCTCGTCCCGAAAGGTTGCTTATGATTTTCCCTTGACGAAAGACCTCATATAGCATAAGATGGCCATCGGAGAGCAAACAGGGGGCCCACGAGGCAGGGGGGGCATGCCTTGGGGGGTAGGGCGCGCCCCCACCCTCGTGGCCAGGTGGGTCCCCCTCTGGTGTACTTCTTCCGCTCAATATTTTTTATATTTTCCAAAAATGACTTCCGTGGAGTTTCAGGACTTTTGGAGTTGTGCAGAATAGGTCTCTAATATTTGCTCCTTTTCCAGCCCAGAATTCCAGCTGCCGACATTCTCCCTCCTTATGTAAACCTTGTAAAATAAGAGAGAATAGGCATAAGTATTGTGACATAACATGTAATAACAGCCCATAATGCGATAAATAAGCATGATGCAAAATGGAAGTATCAACTCTCCCAAGCTTAGACCTCGCTTGTCCTCAAGCGGAAGCCGATAACGATAAATATATCCCCATGTTTAGAGGTAGAGGTGTCGATAAAAATAAAATACAGACATGAAGGCATCATGATTTTTCTCATAACAGCAACATATATAGATATTGTCATATGATTTCTTATACTCAAGTAATAATCTATTCACAATGCAAAAGTATAAATCAGAAACTTTATTGAGAAGTAACAAACTATAATCTCAGTCATTGAAGCAATTGTAATTTATCGTAACATCAGAAAGAGTCTATGTCAGAGCTTTCTAGCAAGTCCACATACTCAACTATCATTTAGTCTTTCATAATTGCTAACACTCATGCGATACTTGTGGTTACAGAGTTTTAATCGGACACGAGAAAGATAGGGCTTATAGTTTCGCCTCCCAACCTTTTACCTCAAGGGTAATGTCAACAATAATAACTCATGCTCCCTACATCCAATTAGATATATCTATCAGATATTTCCAACACAATCGTGCTTGCCAAAGGATAAAATGTAAAAGGAAAGGTGAAGATCACCATGACTCTTGCATAAGGTAGAGGATAATAATAAAAGATAGGCCCTTCAGATAGGGAAGCAGAGGTTGCCATGCGCTTTTATGGTTGGATGCACAAAATCTTAATGCGAAAGAACGTCACTTTATATTGCCCCTTGTGATATGAACCTTTATTATGCAGTCCGTCGCTTTTATTTCTTCCACATCACAAGATCGTATAAAGCTTATTTTCTCACACACTAATAAGTCATACATATTTAGAGAGCAATTTTTATTGCTTGCACCGATGACAACTTACTTGAGGGATCTTACTCAATCCATAGGTAGGTATGGTGGACTCTCATGGCAAAACTGATTTAAGGGTTTTTGGAAGCACAAGTAGTATCTCCACTTGGTGCTGAGAATTTGGCTAGCATGAGAGGGAAAGGCAAGCTCAACATGTTGGATGATCCATGACAACATACTTTATCTCGGATATAAGAAAACATAACCCATTACGTTGTCTTCCTTGTCCAACATCAACTCTTTAGCATGTCATATTTTAATGAGTGCTCCCAATCATAAAAGATGTCAACGATAGTATATTTATATGTGAAACTCTCTTTCTTTATTACTTCCTATTAATTGCAACGATGACCAAAGCTATGTTTGCCAACTCCCAACAACTTTTAATCATCATACTCTTCCTATGTGAAGTCATTACTCTCAATAAGATTAATATGAACTCTTTGTTTCTTTTATTCCTTTTCTCTTTTCTTTTATTCACTCAAGATCATGGCAAAATAATCAAGCCCTTGACTCAACACTAATCTTTATTATATAGCTCACGGACTCAATTACATAGATAAATCATAAAGCAAAACTCAAAACTAGATCATGCCATAAACTTTATTCTACTAGATCAAGATACTACTAATAGGAACAAACTAAGAAAAACGGTAAAGATAGGAAATGTGGTTGTGATACGATATCGGGGCACCTCCCCCAAGCTTGGCAGTTGCCAAGGGGAGTGCCCATACCCATGTGATTATGTCTCCTTCTTTGTTGTTGGTGAAGAAGGTGGAGGTGTTGTTGATGATGCGGGCTTATTGTCATCTTCCAAGGCATAGGCTCACCATCATAGAAGGATGATCGAGTTTCCGGGATCCTCAAATTTGCAGCCAAACTCATCCTTTTGAATCTATATTCATACTCACAGTTTTGGTTTTGCAGGTCATAGATTTGGGCTTGAAGGTGCTCGATCTTCTCATGAAGCTTGAAGATGGCCTCCCCGATGTTGTCAGCATCCAACTTGTGGTTGCTGGTGAACTCCGCAATCATCATGTGGTTGGAGTTGAGTCCACGTTCCACCATCCCTTGGCACTTGAAAACTTGTTGCTCCACTGCTTCGAGCCTTGTCTCCACCCTTCCAGTCCCCTTTGGTCCCTCAGTATCGCGGATGTGCAGCAACCCATCACGCATCTCAATGGTTTGAGGGTGTCGCAGCACCTCCGCGAGGTAAGGGTTGATGACCTTCTCAAAGAACTTGTCCTTGGAGGCACTTGGGGACGTCATGATAATCTAGATCTATCAAAAAAAACAAACAACTCGAAACAAGAACAGAGGATAATTGCGTGATACAGGAGTCAAAACCTTCGGGAGAATATATAATGAATTTTTACCGACCAAAATACGTATCGTGCAAGAAAACGGAGTCCGGAAGGCACACGAGGTGCCCACGAGGTAGGGGGACGTGCCCAGGGGGTATGGCGCGCCCTTCACCCTCGTGGAGCCCTCGTGTCCTTCCCAGACTTCTTCTTATTTTTTCTATTTTTCTAAATATCCCAAAACGGAGAAATATTGCCTTAAAACTGTTTTGGAGTCGGTTTACTTACCGTACCACATACCTATTCCTTTTCGGAGTCTGA
This sequence comes from Aegilops longissima, assembly GCA_021605205.1. NCBI lineage: Eukaryota > Viridiplantae > Streptophyta > Magnoliopsida > Poales > Poaceae > Aegilops > Aegilops longissima. The sequence continues at coordinate 408,213,904 of CM038676.1, read as the reverse complement.
AACGTTCCTGAAAGTGTCCCTTATGTATTCCTCTGGGGTCACGGTTTCAATAACATTGGTTTCAACATTTATAGGATTACCTGAGATATAATGTTTGATTCTTTGACCGTTCACCACCTTCGGATTTGTGCCTTCGAAATTGTTGATTTTTATGGCACCTGAATGATAGACCTCCTCGATAACGTAAGGGCCTTCCCATTTAGAGAGAAGTTTTCCTGCAAAAAATCTTAAACGAGAGTTGTATAGCAATACATAATCACCTACATTAAACTCACGCTTTTGTATCCTTTTATCATGCCATCTTTTAACTTTTTCTTTAAACAACTTGGCATTTTCATAAGCTTGGGTTCTCCATTCATCAAGTGAGCTAATATCAAATAACCTCTTCTCACCAGCAAGTTTGAAATCATAATTGAGCTCTTTAATAGCCCAATATGCCTTATGTTCTAGTTCGAGAGGTAAGTGACATGCTTTTCCGTAAACCATTTTATATGGAGACATACCCATAGGATTTTTATATGCAGTTCTATAGGCCCATAATGCATCATCAAGTTTCTTGGACCAATTCTTCCTAGATCTATTGACAGTCTTTTTCAAAATTAATTTGAGTTCTCTATTAGTCAATTCTACTTGACCACTAGACTGCGGGTGATAAGGAGATGCAATTCTATGATTAACATCATATTTAGCAAGCATCTTTAGGAAAGCACCATGAATAAAGTGTGAACCACCATCAATCATTAAATATCTAGGGACTCCAAACCTCGGAAAAATAACTTCTTTAAGCATCTTAATAGAAGTGTTATGATCAGCACTACGAGTTGGAATAGCTTCTACCACTTAGTAACGTAATCAACAACAACTAAAATATGTGTATATCCGTTAGAGGCAGGAAAATGTCCCATATAATCAAAGCCCCATACATCAAATGGTTCAATAACAAGTGAATAATTCATAGGCATTTCTTGACGTCTACTAATATTACCAATTCTTTGACATTCATCACAAGATAAGACAAACTTACGGGCATCCTTGAAGAGAGTAGGCCAATAAAAACAAGATTGCAATACCTTATGTGAAGTTCTATCTCCAGCATGGTGTCCTCCATAAGCTTCAGAGTGACACTTGCATAGGATCTGTTCCTGTTCATGCTCAGGTACACAACGTCTAATAACACTATCTACTCCTTCTTTATAAAGATGTGGGTCATCCCAAAAGTAATGTCTCAAATCATAGAAAAACTTTTTCTTTTGCTGGTATGTGAAACTAGGTGGTATAAATTTAGCAACGATGTAACTAGCATAATCAGCATACCATGGAGTACTACGAGAAGTACTTCTAACATTTAGTTGTTCATCAGGAAAGCTATCATCAATAGGTAGTGGGTCATCAAGAACATTTTCTAACCTAGACAAGTTGTTTGCAACGGGGTTCTGAGCTCCTTTTCTATCAACAACATGCAAATCAAATTCTTGTAGCAAGAGAACCCATCTAATAAGTCTAGGTTTAGCATCTTTCTTCTCCATAAGATATTTAATAGCAGCATGATCAGTGTGAATAGTTACTTTAGAATCAACGATATAAGGTCTGAACTTATCACAAGCAAATACAACGGCTAAGAATTCCTTTTCATTAGTAGCATAATTTCTCTGAGCATTGTCTAGAGTCTTACTAGCATAGTGGATAACATTTAATTTCTTACCAACTCTTTGCCCTAGAACATCACCTACAGCATAATCACTAGCATCACACATAATTTCAAAGGGTAAATTCCAATCAGGTGGCTGAACAATAGGTGCAGAGATCAATGCTTTCTTAAGTATTTCAAATGCTTCTACACAATCATCATCAAAAACAAATGGTATATCTTTTTGTAATAAATTAGTCAGAGGTCAAGAAATTATTGAGAAGTCCTTAATGAACCTCCTATAAAGTCCGGTGTGACCAAGGAAACTTCTTATACCTTTGATGTCCTTGGGACATGGCATCTTTTCAATAGCATCAACCTTGGCTTTATCAACTTCAATACCTCTTTCAGAAACTTTATGCCCCAAGACAATACCTTCATTAACCATAAAGTGGCATTTTTCCCAGTTCAAGACAAGATTAGTTTCTTCACATCTCTGCAAAACTCGATCAAGGTTTCACAAGCAATCATCAAAAGAGGATCCATAGACAGAAAAGTCATCCATGAAGACCTCACAAATCTTTTCACAAAATTCAGAGAATATAGCCATCATGCATCTTTGAAAGGTAGCAGGTGCATTACATAAACCAAAAGGCATACGTCTATAAGCAAAAGTACCAAAAGGGCAAGTAAAAGTAGTCTTTGATTGATCATTAGCTAACACATGTATTTGAGAGAAACCAGAATAACCATCTAGAAAGCAATAATGTTTATGTTTGCATAATCTTTCTAGCATTTGATTGATAAAAGGTAAGGGGTAATGATCTTTCTTAGTAGCTTTATTTAATTTGCGGAAATCAATTACCATCCTATAACCTGTAATAATTCTTTGCGGAATCAATTCATCTTTATCATTAGGAACAATAGTAATACCTCCCTTCTTAGGGACACAATGGACAGGACTTACCCACTAACTATCAGCAACGGGATAAATTATACCTACCTCCAGAAGCTTTAGTATTTCTTTTCTTACCACCTCTTTCATTTTAGGATTCAGGCGTCATTGATGATCAATAACTGGTTTGGCATCTTTCTCCAAATTTATTTTATGTTGACATAGAGTGGGACTAATGCCCTTAAGATAATCAAGCGTATATCCAATAGCAGCACGGTGTTTCTTCAGAGTTTTCAATAATCTCTCTTCTTCATGCTCTGAAAGGTTAGCACTAATAATAACAGGATATATCTTCTTTTCATCAAGATAAGCATATTTAAGATTATCAGGCAACGGTTTAAGCTCAAACACGGGATCACCCTTGGGTGGAGGAGGATCCCCTAGGATTTCAATAGGAAAATTGTGTTTCAGAATAGGTTCCTGTTTAAAGAATACTTCATCTATTTCCCTTCTTTCATTCATAAACATATCATTTTCATGGTCTAGCAAATATTGTTCTAAAGGATCACTAGGAGGTACAACAATAGAAGCAAGACCAATAATTTCATCTTTACTAGGCAATTCTTCTTCATGGTGTTGTCTACTAAATTTAGAGAAATTAAACTCATGAGTCATATCACCCAAGCCAAATAACAACATTCTTTTTGTAGTATATCTTAGCATTAACAGTGTTCAAGAAGGGTCTACCAAATATAATGGGACAAAAGCTATCTTGTGGGGAACCAAGAACAAGAAAATCAGCAGGATATTTAGTTTTCCCACACAATACTTCAACATCTCTAACAATTCCCATTGCTGATATAGTATCTCTATTGGCAAGTTTAATTGTAACATAAATACCTTCTAACTCAGCAGGTGCAATTTTGTGCTTAATTTCTTCGTATAAAGTATGAGGTATAACACTACCACTGGCACCCATATTACATAAGCCATGATAGCAATGATCCCCTATCTTAACAAAAATAACAGGCACACCTACCACAGGTCTATGTTTATCTTTAGCACAAGGTTTGGCAATTCTAGCAGTTTCGCCGTAGAAATGAATAACATGCCCATCAATATTATCAGCTAAGAGATCTTTAACAATAGCAATATTAGGTTCTACTTTAACTTGCTCAGGAGGTGTATAAGTTCTAATATTGCTCTTACGAACCACAGTTGAAGCTTTAGCATGATCCTTTATTCTAATAGGGAAAGGTGGTTTCTCAACATAAGAAGTAGGAACAACAGGATCATTATAAGTGGCAGTCTTTTCTTCAACTTTAGTAGGTGCAGCTACTTTTACTTCTATGGGAGGATGATATTTAAACCACTTCTCCTTGGGGAGATCAACATAAGTAGCAAAAGATTCACAGAAAGAGGCTACTATCTCAGAGTCAAGTCCATATTTAGTGCTGAACTTACGGAAAATATCGGTATCCATAAAAGATTTAACACAATCAGACTTAGGTGCCATACCTGACTCCTTACATTCGTCGAGATCCCAATCTTCAGATTTGCGTTTAATTCTATCCAATAAATTCCATCTGAATTCAATTGTCTTCATCATAAAATAGCCAACACAAGAAGTATCGAGCATGGTGCGATTGTTTTCAGAAAGCCGAGCATAAATTTTTTGAAGAATTATTTTTTTGAGAGCTCATTATTGGGGCATGAATATAACATTGATTTAAGCCTCCCCAAGCTTGAGCGATGCTTTCTCCTTCATGAGGCCAAAATTATATATATATATATATATATATATATATATATATATATATATATATATATATATATATATATATATATATATATATATATATATATATAAAATTGCAATCACGATGAACAAGATGCATAGGATAATACTTCATGAAATTCCAATTTCATTCGCTTATAGTTCCATGATCCCGTGTCATCACATAGCCTATACCATGTCGATGCATCTCCTTCAAAGATAAAGGAAGACCTTCTTCTTAACAACATCATCGGGTATACCGCAAGCTTAAATAATCCACACACTTCATCCACATATATTAGGTGCTCATCAGATGCTTTGTTCCATCTCCTAAAAGGATTATCTAGCAGTTTTTCTAACATACCGAAGGAACTTCAAAGGAACATTTTCATTTGCAATAGGTTCAGTAGGTTGAGGAGCAATTCTTTGTTTCTCTGGTCGGGTGAAGATACCCTAACAATCCCATCGAGGATTACTTTCCATAGTAACAAGTGACAGTAAATTTCAGCACACTATATAAATTTTTCCTTACCAAATTCCATCTACCAAAGGCGCTTCACTCCCCGGCAATGGCGCCAGCAAAGAGTCATGATGACCTACAAGTATAGGGGATCTATCGTAGTCCTTTCGATAAGTAAGAGTGTCGAACCCAACGAGGAGCAGAAGGAAATGATAAGCGGTTCTCAGCAAGGTATTCTCTGCAAGTACTGAAATAAGTGGTAACAGATAGTTTTCTGATAGGATAATTTGTAACGAGCAACAAGTAACAAAAGTAAATAATGTGCAGCAAGGTGGCCCAATCCTTTTTGTAGCAAAGGACAAGCCTGGACAAACTCTTATATAGAGAAAAGCGCTCCTGAGGACACATGGGAATATCGTCAAGCTAGTTTTCATCACGTTCATATGATTCACGTTCGGTACTTTGATAATTTGATATGTGAGTGGACCGGTGCTTGGGTGCTATTCTTAATTGAACAAACATCCCACTTATGATTAAACTCTATTGCAAGCATCTGCAACTACAACAAAAGTATTAAGGTAAACCTAACCATAGCATGAAACATATGGATCCAAATCAGCCCCTTACGAAGCAACACATAAACTAGGGTTTAAGCTTCTGTCACTCTAGCAACCCATCATCTACTTATTACTTCCCAATGCCTTCCTATAGGCCCAAATAATGGTGAAGTGTTATGTAGTCGATGTTCACATAAGACCACTAGAGGCTAGACAACATACATCTCATCAAAATATCGAAGGAATACCAAATTCACATGACTACTAATAGCAAGACTTCTCCCTTGTCCTCAGGAACAAACGTAACTACTCACAAAGCATATTCATGTTCATAATCAGAGGGGTATTGATATGCATAAAGGATCTGAACATATGATCTTCCACCAAATAAACCAACTAGCATCAACTGCAAGGAGTAATCAACACTACTAGCAACCTACTAGTACCAATCCCGGACTTGGAGACAAGAATTGGATACAAGAGATAAACTAGGGTTTGGAGAGGAGATGGTGCTGGTGAAGATGTTGATGGAGATTTCCCTCTCCCGATGAGAGGAGCGTTGGTGATGACGATGGCGATGATTCCCCCTCCCGGAGGGAAGTGTCCCCGGCAGAACAGCTCTGCCGGAGCCCTATATTGGTTCCGCCGAGGTTCCGCCTCGTGGCGGCGGAGTCTCGTCCCGAAAGGTTGCTTATGATTTTTCCCTTGACGAAAGACCTCATATAGCATAAGATGGCCATCGGGGAGCCAACAGGGGGCCCACGAGGTAGGGGGCGCGCCCCGGGGGGTAGGGCGCGCCCCCACCCTCGTGGCCAGGTGGGTCCCCCTCTGGTGTACTTCTTCCGCTCAATATTTTTTATATTTTCCAAAAATGACTTTCGTGGAGTTTCAGGACTTTTGGAGTTGTGCAGAATAGGTCTCTAATATTTGCTCCTTTTCCACCCGAATTCCAAATTTTAGCATTCTCCTCCTTATGTAAACCTTGTAAAATAAGAGAGAATAGGCATAAGTATTGTGACATAACGTGTAATAACAACCCAAAATGCAATAAATATCGATATAAAAGCATGATGCAAAATGGACGTATCAGTGTTCCAGGTGGCGTGAGTTGCGAAAGTATTCCGCATTGTTTCAAATGAAGACCAAACTCGTAACTCAAATATTCACCTCCACGATCAGATCGTAGAAACTGTATTTTCTTGTTACGATGATTTTCCACTTCACTCTGAAATTCATTGAACTTTTCAAATGTTTCATACTTATGTTTCATCAAGTAGATATACCCATATCTGCTCAAATCATCTGTGAAGGTCAGAAAATAATGATACCCGCCGTGAGCCTCAACACTCATTGGACCGCATACATCAGTATGTATTATTTCCAACAAGTCTATAGCTCGCTCCTTTGTTCCAGAGAAGGGGTCTTACTCATCTTGCCCATGAGGCATGGTTTGCAAGTATCAAGTGATTCATAATCAAGTGATTCCACAACCCATCAGCATGGAGTTTCTTCATGCTCTTTACACCAATATGACCTAAACGGCAGTGCCACAAATAAGTTGCACTATCCTTATTAAACTTATATCTTTTGGCTTCAACACTATGAATATGTGTATCACTACTATCGAGATTGAATAAAAATAGACCACTCATCAAGGGTGCACGACCATAAAAGATATTACTCATATAAATAGAACAACCATTATTCTCTTATTTAAATGAATAACCATCTCGCATCAAACAAGATCCAAATATAATGTTCATGCTTAATGCTGGCACCAAATAACAATTATTCAGGTCTAAAACTAACCCCGAAGGTAGATGTAGAGGTAGCGTGCCGGCGGCGATCACATCGACTTTGGAACCATTTCCCACACGCTTCGTCACCTCGTCCTTAGCCAATCTTCGCTTAATCCGTAGCCCCTGTTTCGAGTTGCAAATATGAGCAACAAAATCGTATCAAATACCCAGGCACTACTGCGAGCATTAGTAAGGTACACATCAATAACATGTATATCAAATATACCTTTCACTTTGCCATCCTTATTATACACCAAATACTTGGGGCAGTTCCGCTTACAGTGACCAGTCCCTTTGCAGTAGAAGCACTCAGTCTCAGGCTTAGGTCCAGACTTGGGTTTCTTCACTTGAGCAGCAACTTGCTTGCCATTCTTCCTGAAGTTCCCCTTCTTCCCTTTACCCTTTTTATTGAAATTAGTGGTCTTGTTGACCATCAACACTTGATTCTCCTTTTTGATTTCTACCTCCGCAGCCTTTAACATTGCGAAGAGCTCGGGAACTGTCTTATCCATCCCTTGCATATTATACTTCATCATGAAGCTTTTGTAGCTTGGTGGCAGTGATTGAAGAACTCTGTCAATGACACTATCATCAGGAAGATTAACTCCGAGTTGAGTCAAGTGGTTGTGGTACCCAGACATTCTGAGTATATGTTCACTGACAGAAATATTCTCCTCCATTTTGCAGCTGTAGAACTTATTGGAGACTTCATATCTCTCAATCTGGGTATTTGCTTGAAATATTAACCTCAACTCCCGGAATATCTCATATGCTCCATGACGTTCAAAACGTCATTGAAGTACCGGTTCTAAGCCGTAAAGCATGGCACACTGAACTATCAAGTAGTCATCAACACGCGACTGCCAGGCATTCACAATGTCTGCAGTTGCTGGCACGGGTGGTACACCTAGCGGTGCTTCCAGGACATAATTCTTCTGTGCAGCAATGAGGATAATCCTCAAGTTACGGACCCAGTCCGTGTAGTTGCTACCACCATCTTTCAACTTAGCTTTCTCTAGGAAAGCATTAAAATTCAATGGAACAGTAGCACGCGCCATTTATCTACAACAACATAGACATGCAAAATACTATTAGGTACTAAGTTCATGATAAATTAAAGTTCAATTAATCATATTACTTAAGAACTCTCACTTAGATAGACATCCCTCTAATCATCTAAGTGATCACGTGATCCATATCAACTAAACCATGTCCGATCATCACGTGAGATGGAGTAGTTTTAAATGGTGAGCATCACTATGTTGATCATATCTACTATATGATTCATGCTCGAACTTTCAATCTCAGTGTTCCGAGGCCATATTTGCATATGCTAGGCTCGTCAAGTTTAACCCGAGTATTCTGCGTGTGCAAAACTGCTTGCACCCGCTGTATGTGAACGTAGAGCTTATCACACCCGATCATCACGTGGTGTCTCGGCACGACGAACGGTGCATACTCAAGGAGAACACTTGTACCTTGAAATTCAGTGAGAGATCATCTTATAATGCTACCACCGTACTAAGCAAAATAAGATGCATAAAGGATAAACATCACATGCAATCAATATAAGTGATATGATATGGCCATCATCATCTTGTGCCTTTGATCTTCATCTCCAAAGCACCGTCATGATCACCATCGTCACTGGCTTGACACCTTGGTCTCCATCGAAGCATCATTGTCGTCTCGCCAACTATTGCTTCTACGACTATCGCTACCACTTAGTGATAAAGTAAAGCAATTATATGACGATTGCATTTCATACAATAAAGCGACAACCATATGGCTCCTGCCAGTTGCCGATAACTACTACAAAACATGATCATCTCATACAACAAATTATATATCATCACGTCTTGACCATATCACATCACAGCAAGCCCTGCAAAAACAAGTTAGACGTCCTCTACTTTGTTGTTGCAAGTTTTATGTGGTTGCTACGGGCTTAGCAAGAACCGTTCTTACCTACGCATCAAAACCACAACGATTTTTTGTCAACTTTGTTGTTTTAACCTTCAACAAGGACCGGGCGTAGTCACACTTGATTCAACTAAAAAGTTGGAGAAACAGACACATGTTAGCCACCTGTGTGCGAAGCACGTCGGTAGAACCAGTCTCATGAACGCGGTCATGTAATGTCGATCTGGGCCGCTTCATCCAACAATACCGCCGAATCGAAGTATGACATGCTGGTAAGCAGTATGACTATTATCGCCCACAACTCTTTGTGTTCTACTCGTGCATATAACATCTACGAATAGACCTGGCTCGGATGCAACTGTTGGGGAACGTAGTATTTCAAAAAAAATTCCAACGATCATGCAATATCTATCTAGGAGAAGCATAGAAATGAGCGGGGAGAGTGAGTCCACGTACCCTCATAGACCGAAAGCGGAAGCGTTAACTAACGCGGTTGATGTATTCGAACGTCTTCGTGATCCAACCGATCAAGTACCGAACGCACGGCACCTCTGCGATCTGCACACATTCAGCTCAGTGACGTCCCTCGAACTCTAGATCCAGCTAAGGCTGAGGGAGAGTTCCGTCAGCACGACGGCGTGGTGACGGTGATGATGAAGTTACAGGCACAGGGCTTCGCCTAAGCACTACGACGATATGAACGAGGTGTAAAACTGTGGAGGGGGGCACTGCGCACGGCTAAAGATCAACTTGTGTGTCTACGGGGTGCCCCCTCCCCTGTGTATAAAGGAGGGAGGAGGGGAGGGTCGGCCGGCCCCTAGGGCGCGCCCCAAGAGGGGAATCCTACTAGGACTCCAAGTCCAAGTAGGAATCCACCAAGAGGGAGAGGGGGAAGGAAAGGAAGAGGGGGAAGGGAAGGAAAGGGGGCGCCGCCCCCTTCCCCTAGTCCAATTCGGACCCAGGGGGCGCGCGGCCCTAGTGGCTTCTTGGGGTATATTGTGCCTCCACACCACTCCAACGAAGATGTACTTCCTCTCAATGGTAAGAAACTTCGGTAACACATCCTCGTCTCCACCGGCTCCACTCTTGGTCTCTTACCTTTACTTGTGCAAGCTTATATTGTGTTGTATCCCTTGCTTGCTTGTGTGCTTGTTGTTGTTGCATCATATAGGTTGCTCACCTAGTTACATATCTAGACAACCCACTTTGGTGCAAAGTTTAAATTGGTAAGAAAAGCTAAAAATTTAGTTGCCTATTCACCCCCCTCTAGTCAACTGTATCAATCCTTTCAATTGGTATCAGAGCCTCGTATCTTTATTAAGGACTATGCTGTCCAAAGAGTATGGTTGACACCGTAGACGGTGGGGAGGAGCACCTCAGTGTGATTCCATCCTCGTCTACGGCCGATGGGGGATCCTCGATCTCACATGAGGAGTTCAACTCGGCTTTGGACACATTGAAAACCTCCATGACGACCGAGGTCGAAGGCATGTTCAATAAGTTCTTAGAAGGCCTTAAATTATCCACCGCACCAATGAAAGTGGGTGATCCCGCTAACAAGGTGACGTATGCTAACTCCGACAAGGGGGAAGCTACTAGTGAAAAAGTTCCTTTATCTAGTGGTAGAAGTGGAAATGGCATCTTTGCTCATGTTGAACCTCCACTTACTTATGGAGGACCGGTTCCCTCCACTCATTTGAATCATGTTGGTCCTCCTCCTAAGTTTGTGAAAAATGAGGATTTTGCCTCTTGGTTCTATCGCTTTAAACATCATTTAAATCGTAGTAATACTAATCTTTGGAGAATCATTGAGCAAGGTTTCTACCCGCATGACCCAAGCAACTTCACCCCCTAGGGAAGCCGCGGATAATCAATTCAACGAGTCTGCTCTCTTCATCATCCAATATGCAATTCCATCCGAAGATATTGCGCACCTCCGACCTTTCACCGTGGCCAAGGAAGCATGGCAACATGTTGTTTCCATATACAAGGGAAGCGCAAGCATTCAACGCTCCAACTATGAAGTGGTGCAAGATGAAGCCGATGAGTTTGCAATGAATGAAGATGAAGAACCTCGTGAGCTTTACCGGAGATTAACCACTCTCGCGGTTCGAGATCATGGGAGCAAGGATACGGATGACAATTGGATCAAGCGCAATTTTCTCAAGGCCATGATGCCTTACCATAAGGCCATCTCCTCCGTCATTCGTCAAAGGCCGGACTTCCACACCTTGTCCTCAAGTGAAGTGTTGGATGAGTTTGTGGCAAGGAGGATCTTGGACAAGACCGCCGACAATGCGGTGTTGCGTTCTCAACGAGCAAAGAAGCCCAACCTTGCCTTGAAGGCCAAGGCTAGTGGGGAAGAAGATGATGAAGAGGAAGAAGAGCAGAGTAACCCTAAAGATACAAAGCTTATCATGAGCACATGGCTCTCGCTTCATGGAAATTTTGGAGCAAGAAGAACTCAAGGCCCAACTTCAACAAGAACAACTCAAGTGGCGCCAAGGGCAAGCAACGTGTGAGGACATGCTATAATTGTGGCAATGTGAGCCACTTTGTTGCGGAGTTCCCTTGTGAGAAAAGGGAAGACAATGGTGGCAAGCTCATCTGGAAAGACAAGGCCAAGTCTGATAACCCAGAAGTATAGGGGATCGCAATAGTTTTCGAGGGTAGAGTATTCAACCCAAATTTATAGATTCGACACAAGGGGAGCCAAAGAATATTTGAAGGTATTAGCAGCTGAGTTGTCAATTCAACCACACCTAGAGATTAATTATCTGCAGCAAGAAATCGGTAGCAAAGTAATTTGATAGTTTTCATAGTAGTAACAGCAACAACAATAACAGTAATAGTGATAGTAGTATTTTTGTAGCAAGTGTAATAGTGATGATAACAGTAGTAACTTAGAAAGAACAATATAGGGTAAATTCGTAGGCACTGGATCAGTGACTTTTTGGATGATATTTATCATGAGACAGTTATAACCTAGGGCGATACGGCACTAGCTCCAGTTCGTCAATATAATGTAGGCATGTATTCCGTAAATAGTCAAACGTGTCGGATCACAGGTTCCGGCAAAACCCTTAAGGTTCGAACTCTGGGTGTGCGCGAGGTTATCCCCCTACCGATCCACGTACTAGCTTGCTAAGATCTCATGGACGAGCTCGACGAACTTGCAACACAAGGGTCACAGGGTTTATACTGGTTCGGGCCACCGTTGTGGTGTAATACCCTACTCTGGTGTGGTGGTGCTGGATTGCATCTTGGGCTGATGATGAACAGTACAAGGGGAAGAATAGCCTCCTGAGGTTGAGGTGTTCTTGTGCTCTGTGTGTGGATGAGGATCACTCAAGATCAGATGAGATGCCTCCGAATGAGTTACCTCCTACGGTGGTGGCTAGTTATACTTATATAGGCCCTGGTCCTCTCCCCAAATATTGAGCGGGAAGGGAGCCAAGAACGGCCAATTTGAAAGGGGAAGGCTAGTACAGCTTATCCTGACAAAAGCGGTCTTCACCTGCAAAAGGCTCTGGTGGTGACGCCACCTTGGGCTCCATGGTGACCTCCGTCTTGCCGTCCTGCTGGTCTTGGTCTCGTTGCACCGATATGGAAACCTTTGCTTGACGCCTCGGTACTCTGCGCCTGCGCTCGCTTCCTTAGCACCAAAGGGGAAACAAGTACACTGCGCGTGCTGGCACCCGCCTGGCGCCCGCCAGATCTTGATCGTCATGGCTCACGTCACGAGAACCTCGCGAGGTTTGCCTTGCCTTGATCTCTCCGCCCCTCGCGAGCCAACCTGGTGAGGTCGCCCCTAAGGAGGTCTTGTGTCGTGCGCCTCGCGAGGGTCTTGAATGCCTTGTTGATGAAGATGGGCCATATGGGCCCACGTGCAAAGCCATGCCGTGGGCCGCAGGCAGGCAAGTCTGGGGACCCCCATTCCCAGAACGCCGACAGTAGCCCCCGAGCCCAAGGCGCGCTCGGGCTTGGCTTCAAAGCGAAGCCAAAGGTCAAGTGCGGAGCGCCACTGGCCCCAATGGCCTGCGGCCCTAGTCGACGCGTGGCGGTTGATTGGATGTGGGCGTCTCCACTTCCCACGCTGCCTCGGCAACTGCCCGTCTTGACAAGTCCCTGTGACATGCAAGGGAAAACCATCATTACCTGCGATGGTGGGAGGCGCTGGTTGGCCTTCTCTTGCTATAAATGGGGAGGGGGGCAAAGCCCCCGTCACCCATCACTTCCCAGTCCGCTTGCTTCTTCCTCCTTGCTCCTCTGCTAGTAGCAATGGCGCTGATCTGAAGGTTCTCCGCCGAGGAGAAAGGGAAGGCTCCCCGCGACGAGCCAGCAGGGCCGCTTCCGCCGAAGAAGAGGCATGTCCACCGCCGCGACATTGTCGTGAGGGCGGAAATGACGAGGCCCTGGTGCGAACGGCCGCTGCCCTTATACGCCCAAGCCGAGGGCTTAGGAGGAAGGAGCGACGAGCGGCGCCGCCCGTGCCGCGACCGCGGCCGCCACGCCATGGCGACACGCGCCGTTGCCCCAAGAATCCATGCTGCAGACTCCTCTCGCGAGCTCGTGCTGTGGGTGGCGATGTCCCCTAGCACTTGGATCTGCTTCCCACGGTTCTTCTCCGACATGATGCCGCCGAGGGGACCCCTCGAGCTCTGGTTGCAGCATGCTGACTGCGACGCCCCGGCGACCGGACTAGAGGTTGAAGTGGTCTCCTCCGGTAAGATCTTCATGACCTGCGGCTGGGGCGAGGTTGCGCGGGTTTGCCGTGCTGAGGGCGCCCTCGCGATCCACCTTGATTATGACGGCGCCTCCACGCTGTTTTTCAAGGTCTTCGATGCGAAGGGCCGCCGCTTGGAGTGCTGCCCTGGTGGGGAGCGCCAGGACGATGCGCGCTTGGCCCATGACTCCTCCAGCAGCAGCGACTCTTGGGCGTCCAGCGGTTCTCCTGAGCTCTACGAGACCCCAGAGACGAGCAACGACAGCTACGTGCTCCCGAGCTCTCGCCGCACCCGGAGCAGGGCTGCAGCGTCGAGCCGCCGTCGTCGCTGATCTGGATGGGCTTGGCGCCAGCCTCCTGCTACGTCTTGAGCTTGCGTTGGTTTTCCCCGAAGAGGAGAGGATGATGCAACACAATAGCGTAAGTATTTCCCTCAGTTTTTGAGAACCAAGGTATCAATCCAGTAGGAGGCCACACACAAGTCCCTCGTACCTGCACAAAATGATAGCTACTCGCAACCAACACGATTAGGGGTTGTCAATCCCTTCACGGTCACATACGAAAGTGAGATCTGATAGAGATAATATTTTTGGTATTTTTGGTATAAAGATGCAAAGTGAAAAGTAAAAGGCAAAGTAAAACAAAGCAAGTATAAAAGTGATGGAGATTGATATGATGAGAATAGACCCGGGGGCCATAGGTTTCACTAGTGGCTTCTCTCAAGAGCATAAATATTCTATGGTGGGTGAACAAATTACTGTTGAGCAATTGATGAATTGAGCATAGTTATGAGGTTATCTAGGTATGATCATGTATATAGGCATCACGTCCGAGACAAGTAGATCAAACGATTCTGCATCTACTACTATTACTCCACTCATCGACCGTTATCCAAAGATGCATCTAGAGTATTAAGTTAAAAACAGAGTAACGCCTTAAGCAAGATGACATGATGTAGAGGAATAAATTCATGCAATATGATAAATACCCCATCTTGTTATCCTCGATGGCAACAATACAATACGTGCCTTGCAACCCTTTCTATCACTGGGTAAGGACACCGCAAGATTGAACCCAAAGCCATGCACTTCTCTCATTGCAAGAACTACCAATCTAGTTGGCCAAACCAAACAGATAATTCGAAGAGACTTGCAAATATAACTCAATCATACATAAAAGAATTCAGAGAAGATTCAAATATTATTCATAGATAAGCTGTCATAAACCCACAATTCATCGGTCTCAACAAACACACCGCAAAAAGAAGATTACATCGAATAGATCTCCACGAAAGAGGGGGAGAACATTGTATTGAGATCCAAAAATAGAGAAGAAGCCATCTAGCTACTAGCTATGGACCCGAAGGTCTGAAGTAAACTACTCACACTTCATCGGAGAGGCTATGGTGTTGATGTAGAAGCCCTCCATGGTGGATGCCCCTCCGGCGGAGCTCCGGAACAGGCCCCAAGATGGTATCTCATGGATACAGGAAGGTACGGCGGTGGAATTAGGTTTTTGGCTCCTGTTCTGATCGTTTGGGGGTACGTAGGTATATATAGGAGGAAGGAGTACGTCGGTGGAGCTTCGAGGGGCCCACGAGGCGGGCGTGCCCTAGGGGGCGCCCCACCTCGTGACCGCCTCTCTCGTGCCTTGGCGTAGGGTCCAAGTCTCCTGGATCACGTTCGGTGAGAAAATCACGTTTCCGAAGGTTTCATTCCGTTTGGACTCCGTTTGATATTCTGTTTCTTGAAATCTGAAAAAGGCAAAAAAGAATTCAGGCTGGGCCTCCGGTTAATAGGTTAGTCCCAAAAGTAATATAAAAGTGGAAAATAAAGCCCATTATAGTCCAAAACAATAGATAAAGTAGCATGGAGCAATCAAAAACAATAGATAAAGTAGCATGGAGCAACAAGGTGCTACTTTGAAGCACAAGTGTGGAAAAAGAGATAGTAGCATTGCCCTTTTTATTTATTTTCTTTTTTTGGGCCTTTCTTTTTTTCTTTTTAGCCTTTCTCTTTTTTTGGGCAATGCTCTAATAATGATGATCATCACACTTCTATTGATTACAACATAAGGATTACAACTCGAAACTAGAACAAGGTATGACTCTATATGAATGCCTCCGGCGGTGTACCGGGATGGTGCAATGAATCAAGAGTGACATGTATGAAAAATAATGCATGGTGGCTTTGCCACAAATACGATTTCAACTACATGATCATGCAATGGCAATATGACAAAAGTAATGTATGTCATGATGATGATGAACGAACGAAGGAAAGTTGCATGGCAATATATCTCGGAATGGCTATGGAAATGCCATAATAAGTAGGTATGGTGGCTGTTTTGAGGAAGATATAAGGAGGTTTATGTGTGATAGAGCATATCGTATCACGGGTTTGGATGCACCGTGAAGTTTGCACCAACTCTCAAGGTGAGAAAGGGCAATGCACGGCATCAAGAGGCTAGCAAAGGTGGAAAGGTAAAAGTACGATAATCCATGGACTCAACATTAGTCAAAAGAACTCATATACTTATTGCAAAAATTTAGAAGTCATCAAAATCAAGTACTACGCGCATGCTCCTAGGGGATAGATTGGTAGGAAAAGACCATCGCTCGTCCCCGACCGCCACTCATAAGGATGCACAAGCCGGTACACTTCATGTTTCAAATTTGTTACACAACTTTAACCATACGTGCATGCTACGGGATTTGCTAACTTCAACACAAGCATTTCTAAAATTCACAACTACTTAACTAGCACGACTTTGATATTATCACCTCCATATCTTAAAACAATTATCAAGCATCAAACTTATCTTAGTATTCAACGCACTCAAAAGAAAGTTTCACATATCTTGAATACCAAGTATATTAACTATTAAGCAAATTACCATGCTATTAACGACTCTCAAAATAATCTAAGTGAAGCATGAGAGATCAAGTTTCTTTAAAACAAATCCACCACCGTGCTCTAAAAGATCTAAGTGAAGCACTAAAGCAAAAATTATCACGCTCAAAAGATATAAGTGAAGCACTATGAGCAAAACTATCAAGTTCAAAAGATATAAGTGAAGCACATAGAGTATTCTATCAAATTTCAATTCATGTATGGCTCTCTCAAAAGGTGTGTACAGCAAGGATGATTGTGGTAAACTAACAAGCAAAGATGCAAATAATACAAGACGCTCCAAGCAAAACACATATCATGTGGTGAATAAAAATATAGCTCCAATTAAATTACCGATGGAAGTGGACGAAAGAGGGGATGCCTTCCGGGGCATCCCCAAGCTTTGACTTTTTGGTGTCCTTGGATTATCTTGGGGGTGCCATGGGCATCCCCAAGCTTAGTCTATTGCCACTCCTTGTTCCATAATCCATCAAAAGAATTAACCCAAAACTTGAAAACTTCACAACACAAAACTCAATAGAAATCTCGTGAGCTCCGTTAGAGAAAGAAAACAAAAGAATACTTTAAGGTACTGTAATGAACTCATTCTTTATTTATATTGGTGTTAAACCTACTGTATTCCAACTTCTCTATGGATCATAAACTATTTTACTAGCCATAGATTCATCAAAATAAGCAAACAACACACGCAAAACAGAATCTGTCAAAAATAGAACAGTCTGTAGTAATCTGTAAGTAACGCAAACTTATGGAACTCAAAAAAGTCTACCAAAATTATACGACCTGGACAATTTTTTTATTGATCAGAAGCAATTGGAATCAGTATTCTATCACGTTCTGGTGATTTTTAACAATTCGGTCACTGAGCGTAAAGTTTCTGAAAATTACAGCAAGATCAAATAACTATCATCCAAGAAGATCCAATAGGTTTAACCTGGCACAAACACTAATTAAAAGATAAAACCACATCTAAACAGAGGCTAGATGGATTATTTATTCCTAAACAGAATCAAGACAAAAACTAAAAATAAAATTGGGTTGCCTCCCAACAAGCGCTATCGTTTAACGCCCCTAGCTAGGCATAAAAGCAAGGATAGATCTAGGTATTGCCATCTTTGGTAGGCAATCCATAAGTGGCTCTCATGATAGATTCATATGGTAATTTTATTTTATTTCTAGGGAAGTGTTCCATGACTTTCTTTAATGTAAATTGGAATCTAACATTCCTTCCTTCATATCAATAATTGCACCAATCGTTCTAAGGAAAGGTCTACCAAGAATAATAGGACATGAAGGATTGCAATCTATATCAAGAACGATAAAATCTATGGGCACATAATTCCTATTTGCAACAATAAGAACATCATTAATCCTTCCCATAGGCTTTTTAATAGTGGAATCCGCAAGATGCAAGTTTAGATAGCAATCATCAAAGTCACGGAAATCTAGCAAATCACACAAAGTTTTGGCAATAGTGGAGACACTAGCACCCAAATCACACAAAGCATTAAACTCATGATCTTTAATTTTAATTTTGATAGTAGGTTCCCACTCATCATAGAGTTTCCTAGGGATAGAAACTTTCAACTCAAGTTTTTCTTCGTAAGATTGCATCAAGGCATCAACAATGTGTTCGGTAAAGGCTTTATTTTGACTATAAGCATGAGGATAATTTAGCACAGTTTGCAACAAGGAAATACAATCAATTAAAGAGCAATTTTCATAATTAAATTGCTTGAGATCCAATATAGTGGGTTTAGCAACATCTAGATTTTTATTTCTTTCAATCCCACGTTTATCAATTTCATTATCAAGATCTAAAAACTCTGAATTCTTAGAACGCCAGCTTCTAGGTAAAGGAAGATCATATTCAGTTTCATCAAGATTCATATTGCAAAACAAGGATTTAATAGTGGACGTATCAATAACTTTTAGATCTTCATCTTGATTTTCATAAGAATTAGAAGAACAAGCTTTAATAAAGGCATCTTTGGAAGCACGCATCCTAGCAGTTCTTTCTTTGCACTCATCAATGGAAATTCTCATAGCTTTGAGAGACTCGTTGATATCATGCTTAGGAGGAATATATCTAAGCTTTAAAGAATCAATCTCAAGAGAAATTCTATCAACGTTCCTAGCCAAATCATCAACTTTAAGCAATTTGTCCTCAAACAAAGCATTAAAATTCTTTGTGAATTCATAAAATCTTTAACACTACTCTCAAATTCAGAGGGCATCTTATTAAAATTTCCATAAGAGTTGTTGTAGGAATTTCCATAATTATTAGAAGGATTACTAGGATAAGGCCTAGGATTAATATTCCCTCTATACGCGTTGTTACCAAAATTATTCCTACCAACAAAATTCACATCCATAGATTCATTATTATTCTCAATCAAGGTAGACAAAGGCATATCATTAGGATCAGAAGAAACACTCTTAGTAGCAAATAATTTCATAAGTTCATCCATCTTTCCACTCAAAACATTGACTTCTTCTATAGCATGCACTTTTTTATTAGTAGATCTTTCAGTATGCCATTGAGAATAATTAACCATAATATTATCTAGGAGTTTAGTAGCATCGCCTAAAGTGATTCCCATAAAAGTGCCTCCCGCGGCCGAATCTAAAAGATTTGTAGAAGCAAAATTCAATCCAGCATAAATTTTTTGTATAATCATCCACAAGTTCAAACCATGAGTAGGATAATTACGTATCATTAATTTCATTCTCTCCCAAGCTTGTGCAACATGTTCATGATCAAGTTGCTTAAAATTCATAATATCATTTCTAAGAGAGATAATCTTAGTGGGAGGAAAATACTTAGAGATAAAAGCACCTTTGCACTTGTTCCAAGAATCAATACTATTTTTAGGCAAAGATGAAAACCACGCTTTAGTACGATCTCTAAGAGAAAAGGGAAATAGCTTCAATTTAACAACATCATTATCGACATCTTTTTTCTTTTGCATATCACATAAATCAACGAAGCTATTCAGATGAGTAGCGGCATCTTCACTAGGAAGGCGACGAATTGATCTTTCATAACAAGATTCAACAAAGCAGTATTGATTTCACAAGATTCAGTATTGGCAAGAGGAGCAACCGGAGTGCTAAGGAAATCATTATTATTGGTATCGGTGAAGTCACACAATTTGGTAGCATCTTGAGCCATCGCGACAAACAAGCAATCCAACACACGAGCAAACAAAAGGCAAAGGGAAAGAGAGGAGGAGATTGGGAAAGAGAGGGTGAATAAAACGGCAAGGGTGAAGTGGGGGAGAGGAAAATGAGAGGCAAATGGCAAATAATGTAATGCGAGAGATAGGGATTGTGATGGGTACTTGGTATGTTGACTTTTGCGTAGACTCCCCGGCAACGGCGCCAGAAATCCTTCTTGCTACGTCTTGAGCTTGCGTTGGTTTTCCCCGAAGAGGAGAGGATGATGCAGCACAGTAGCGTAAGTATTTCCCTCAATTTTTGAGAACCAAGGTATCAATCCAGTAGGAGGCCATGCACAAGTCCCTCGTACCTGCACAAAACGATAGCTACTCGCAACCAACGCGATTAGGGGTTGTCAATCCCTTCACGGTCACTTACGAGAGTGAGATCTGATAGAGATAATATTTTTGGTATTTTTGGTATAAAGATGCAAAGTGAAAAGTAAAAGGCAAAGTAAAACAAAGCAATTGTAAAAGTGATGGAGATCTATATGATGAGAATAGACCCGGAGGCCATAGGTTTCACTAGTGGCTTCTCTCAAGAGCATAAATATTCTACGGTGGGTGAACAAATTACTGTTGAGCAATTGACAGAATTGAGCATAGTTATGAGGTCATCTAGGTATGATCATGTATATAGGCATCACGTCCGAGACAAGTAGATCGAAGCGATTCTGCATCTACTACTATTACTCCACTCATCGACCGCTATCCAAATGCATCTAGAGTATTAAGTTAAAAACAGAGTAACACCTTAAGCAAGATGACATGATGTAGAGGAATAAATTCATGCAATATGATAAATACCCCATCTTGTTATCCTCGATGGCAACAATACAATACGTGCCTTGCAACCCTTTACATCCTTTGGTAAGGACACCGCAAGATTGAACCCAAAGCCATGCACTTCTCCCATTGCAAGAACTACCAATCTAGTTGGCCAAACCAAACGGATAATTCGAAGAGACTTGCAAAGATAACTCAATCATACATAAAAGAATTCAGAGAAGATTCAAATATTATTCATAGATAAGCTGGATCATAAACCCACAATTCATCGTTCTCAACAAACACACCGCAAAAAGAAGATTACATCGAATAGATCTCCACGAAAGAGGGGGAGAACATTGTATTGAGATCCAAAAATAGAGAAGAAGCCATCTAGCTACTAGCTATGGACCCAAAGGTCTGAAGTAAACTACTCACACTTCATCGGAGAGGCTATGGTGTTGATGTAGAAGCCCTCCGTGGTGGATGCCCCCTCCGGCGGAGCTCTGGAACAGGCCCCAAGATGGGATCTCGTGGATACAGGAAGGTACGGAGGTGGAATTAGGTTTTTGGCTCCTTTTCTGATCGTTTGGGGGTACGTAGGTATATATAGGAGGAAGGAGTACGTCAGTGGAGCTTCGAGGGGCCCACGAGGCAGGGGGCGCGCCCCCCACCCTCATGACCGCCTCTCTTGTGACCTAGCGTAGGGTCCAAGTCTCCTGGATCACGTTCGGTGAGAAAATCACGTTTTCAAAGGTTTCATTCCGTTTGGACTCCGTTTGATATTTCGTTTCTTCAAAATACTGAAAAGGCAAAAAACATCAATTCTGGGTTGGGCCTCCGGTTAATAGGTTAGTCCCAAAAGTAATATAAAAGTGGAAAATAAAGCCCATTATAGTCCAAAACAATAGATAAAGTAGCATGGAGCAATACAAAATTATAGATACGTTGGAGACGTATCACCTCCCGCGGCCTACTGTTGATGACGGCGTCGGCCGCGGGGGGTGTAGATAGGAGTCCCCTAAGTTCTCGTCTTTTGTTCCCTGCGAGGAATCAAGAGGTACCCGTTGGGGGTGTTAAGGATCTGTAATGTATTTTGTTGATACTATCCTTGTTATGAAAAATTGCGAATGCATGTCCTGTTTAGGCTCGGTCTCCCCTTTCCAACCTCGCGACGGCTCGTTATTCTATGCTGACAGGTCCCGGTCCCCAGGCAAGCTGCAGCCGTCGCTGGTATGCCAGGTCGCGTGCCGTGGTCAAGGCCAGGAGGTGAGCGGCCCGAGGTCCTGTAAGAGCCCCTGAGGCGCGATGCTCAGGAGGTCCCCTTTAGTGCTCAAGCAGCCGTGGTAAGGTAAGAAATGGAGGCGGCGTTGCCGCAACATGGTTGCGGTGAGCGTGACCCCTAGGCTCCAACGATTAGAAGATCTGAGCGCAGGATTTATCTTGGCAGCCTGGGGTCGTTTCCTTGCGATGCGCCGTGTTAATGCGTAGCTAGGCCAGGTCCATGCGAGGCTCCCCCTCTTCTCCACCCTCTCCTTCATGCTCTCCGTCCTCAGGTCCCGGCCCTCGAGCGAGCTCAGCCGCCGCTGGTATGCCAGGTCGCGTGCCGTGGTCAAGGCCAGGGGGTGAGGGATGGAGAGCCAGTAGGAGCTCCTGAGTCGCGATGCTCAGGAGCCCCCCTATTAACGCGCAAGCGGGTTGCATGGGAGAAGAGGGAGCTCGTGGCGCCGCCTGTTGTCATTCTCATGAGATTCCTGCGAGCCAGCACAAGGAGAAACACAGTTTGCCATTATGGTTGCCAGTCCGCCGCCGGTTGCTTCACGAGGAGACGAAGGCACTGAGGCCTGGTGAGGTGTCGTGCGCGGGGCGTGCCGCGAGCCAAAGCTCGACCGCTCAGATTTGTCGATGTTGCAGGGACGGACCCGTGCACAAGCGCCATGCCAGCGTGAGTAGCCCCCGTGGGAGGTGAAGTCAAACAGGTGATAGTCATAGGCAGGTTAGGCATGGGAAGTAAACTGGCTTAAGTAAATGCATGGAAGATACATGCCACCGGGTCCGGCCTGAGCGGCTTGGGGATGATGCAGCCCGAGGGGCGCCCCCAGCAAGGTAAGCTAAAGACATAAGAAAAAGGGGTACATGCCACAGGGATGGACCCACGCGGCCTGGGAATGATGCAGCCCGAGGGGCGCTCCCAGCTAAATAAACTCGGAAAATGTCACCTGGCTCTGTCGATGAAGGGATGTCAGAGCAGCTGGAGGTACGCGGTAAAGGGGTCGCTCCTCACGAGCCACCGGGGCCCTGAGCCTCGGGAGGCTCTGGGGGTCCAGGCGGTTTCTTGAGGACCTTCTCCATCTCCATCAGGACGGCGTGATGCCTGGCCTCCTGAGTCGCCAGGATGCGCCACAAGTGGCGCCGATAGGTGGACGCCATGCTTGGCAGGCCAAAAGGCATGCGAACGTAGCTGTGCAGTGGACCCTCGCAGCGGCCCACGCGTGAAGGCCAGAAGGGCTCCTGGGATGCGGCTCAACCTGGGACATCGATGCAGACGCGCAGCCCAGCATCCTCGCCTGGATGGGGAGTTGCGCCTCAAGAGCGGCGGTCGCCGCGCATGGCCCTTGCGTCTTGCAGTTCCTGAGTGGTCTTGGTGATGAACTCCTGAGCGGTGGGCGCTCCTTGCTGTCAAAACCGGCGGATCTCGGGTAGGGGGTCCCGAACTGTGCGTCTAGGCGGATGGTAACAGGAGACAAGGGACACGATGATTTTACCCAGGTTCGGGCCCTCTCGATGGAGGTAATACCCTACTCCTGCTTGATTAATATTGACGATATGGGTAGTACAAGAGTAGATCTACCACGAGATCAGAGAGGCTAAACCCTAGAAGCTAGCCTATGGTATGATTGTTGTTCGTCCTACGGACTAAAACCCTTCGGTTTATATAGACACCGAATAGGGTTAGGGTTACACAGAGTCGGTTACAATGGTAGGAAATCTACATATCCGTATCGCCAAGCTTGCCTTCCACGCCAAGGACAGTCCTATCCGGACACGGGACGAAGTCTTCAATCTTGTATCTTCATAGTCCAGGAGTCCGGCCAAAGATGATAGTTCGGCTATCCGGACACCCCCTAATCCAGGACTCCCTCAGTAGCCCCTGAACCAGGCTTCAATGACGACGAGTCCGGCGCGCATATTGTCTTCGGCATTGCAAGGCGGGTTCCTCCTCCAATACTTCATAGAAGGTTTTGAAGACAAGGATAGTGTCCGCTCGCAAAACAAGTTCCACATACCACCGTAGAGAGAATAATTTTGTGCACAGATCTGCTGACGTATTCTGCGGCGTGACATCACACCACGGCCAGGCCTTTATTCAATCGTTTTTTACCGTCCCACCTCAGCAGCGTTTAGCGGCGGTTTCCTTGGCACGCCTTATCAAAGCGTAGATCGTGCCCCTTATTCCGGATTCTCATCAATACGGACGTGGGTAACCCAACCGTGCCATTGATTGCGGTGCTTGGGAGATAAGCGAGTTTTATCAGTGGTGGGGGCGCATAGCCTCGCCCATCCATATAAGGGATAAGGATCCACCCTTTTCACCTCGCCTTCCTCCTCCTTGCTCATCCATTTCGCGCTTCTGAGCTCCAGCGCCCAAGTCCGCACATCCTTCCTCAACCATCTCCAGCCATGTCCGGAGCGGGAGGCAGGTGGATGGTCTCCTCCATCACGGAGGGCCAAGCAAAAAGACTGCGGAAGGCCGGATACTTGTCTGGCGACGTCGCACATCTCGTCGGGCAGCTCATCCCCACCCCTGAGCCCCATGAGCGGGTCGTATTTCTTGCCCACTTCCTCCGCGGACTGGGTTTTCCACTTCACCCATTCGTCCGGGGGCTCATGTTCTACTACGGCCTAGACTTCCACGATCTAGCCCCGAATTTCATCCTCAACATCTCGGCGTTCATCATCGTGTGCGAGGCTTTCCTCTGCATCCAGCCCCACTTTGGCTTATGGTTGAAGACCTTCAATGTCAAGCCGAAGGTTGTGGGCGGCCGCCAGGCGGAGTGCAGAAGCGCCATGGTCGGCAGGATCGCCAACGTCTTATGGCTCGATGGCTCCTTTGTGGAGACCGTGAAGGGGTGGCAATCGGGGTGGTTCTACATCACCGAGCCGCGCGACCCTAAATGGGCGGCGGCCCCGTCTGGTATTCCCACGCGGCTCACTTCTTGGAAGGAGACTGGCCTGGTGTGGGGTAATTCGGAAGAGCTGACCGGACTCCAAACCTGCATGCGGACCTTGGTGAACAAGAATCTCAGGCTCGTCAATGTGGTCCAGGTTATGCTCATCCGCCGGATCCTCCCATGCCAACAACGGGCCTTCAAATTGTGGGAGTTCGATCCGCACAGATCCAACCTCAAGAGGCTCTTGACACTATGTACGAAGATGCAGAAGGTGCTGTTCAAGGGCGCCGGGGCTCCCTCATCCGCTACAGAAGATCGCGGATTCAGCTCGCAGCGTCAAGCTACCGAGGTAAGCTATTTTGCCCTTCACGGGAATCTTGTTTTTCATAGTTTGACTCTATGCGGGATTTAAACACCCTTGCCTTTGACAGGACTAGCGGAGCACATCCGGGCAGGTTAACTGTCCGGCTCCTTTGCCAGAAGACCCAGTAGACGCCCGCTTGGCAGGGCTGCTGGCTCCGGCGCCTTACGTGGTGCCGGAGAAGAAGGCCAAGAAGGTGGCCATGGGGACTCGAAGGAGTGCCCGTCGCCAGGTGTTGTCGGACTCATCGTCCGACGACTCGGAGGCGGACTCCTCCCATGAAAATGATGAGGAGGAAACAACAGCCTCTCCCCCAGCGGGCGGAGAGAAGAAAAGAAAGGCCGCCCCAGCTGGGGAGGCCGGAGGGTTCAAGAAGGGAAGAACCCTTCCTCCGGACGTCTCCACCAACGCCAACGACGGCGAGGAGTGGCCCTCGAGGGCCAAGCCCCTAGCGAGATCGTAAGTGTCCGGATACCCATGGCTTTTTTCATTTCATAGTGTTCTCTAATGCCGAACAATCATGCAGCCCGCCCAAGGACGCTCGCCGCCGTCGGCGGGTCCCTCGAGTCGTCGGAAGTGGAGAGTACTTCACTTCGGCCGCCTCCTCACCTCACGCTGCTGACGACGCTGAGGTGGGGCCCCAAGGGGGCCTGGTCAAGAGGTGGTGGTGCAGGAGGCGCCCGCAAGGCAGCCTCCCGGACTCGAGCGCGAGGGGCGAGACCCCAGGGCTCTAAGCCCGACCCTTGTCCGGACTCCATACGGAACCTTCTGCGGTTCCGAAGTCCGGCAAGCGGCCCTTCCGTAGGAAGGGTAAGACGCGGTGTCCTCCGTCCAACCGGAGGCACCGGATAGCTTACTAGAGGCGCTTAACAGCGCCTCCATCGAGGAGGAGCACCGCCTTTATTATGAGTGTGGTGATCCAGAAAGTTCAGTCCGCCAAGAGCGGGCTGACTGAAGCCTGCAACGGCCTTCTAACAGGCTTTGAGGTAAGTTTTCAATATATGTAAGAAGATTACCGCATAGACAGTAGCCCCTGATGCTTAGTTCGGTGTTCGATAAGAAAAGCCGGACTGAGGATCTAAAAAGATATATGCAAGAGTCTAACATAATTATGTCAATATGGGAATGCAGGCTGCCCTGCTGACCTCTGCCAGACCGATCATGGAGGTCAATGCATTGAAGGAGAGCCTCGGCGGTCCGAGAACGAGCTCGCCAAGCCAAGAAGCAGCTCGAGGACAAGGAAGGTAAGTAATACCTTATGGAATTTAAAAATGTGGTTGCAAAAGATAACAGGAAAAACATGGGTACTGTAGGGGCCACGAGCGAGGTGGCGACCCCTGAAGGAGGCGGTGTCCACGGCCCGAGCTCAAAGCGGCCATGAGCGACTGGCGAGATAAGGGGAGGCGCAGCTGGCGGAGGTACGGCAAGAGCTCCAGGCTCTCGTGGAAAAACACGAGGGTTTGGAGCGTGACTCGAAGACCCGAGAGTCCGAGCTTGCCTCGGCTCTTGAGAGTGCCAAAGCTTCTAAGGCCGAGGCCCAAAAAGCCCTCTAGGAGATTGAGGCAATAAAGAAGATCGCGGCGGGTAAGGCATTCTTTATGCAGAGTAAGAATGTAAAAGTCAATTATCTAGTACTTACCCGAATCCGGAGCTCTCCAGGAGCGTTCGCAGATCTGCCGCGGAGTGTCTCCGATGCCGCCGCTTTCTACCGAGCCGAAGAAGGGAGCTCGACGGAAAAGGTGTTTTGGTCTCAAGATGTCTTGAGGCCGAACACCAGTGCCCTTGAGCGACCAATCAAGCAATTGGTCGAGCTCCACAAGGTCGCCGAACAGGCCATGAAGGGCCTTATAGCTCGGTGTGGCCAAATGAGGCCATGCACAGGAGCTACTTGGGCTAGTCTGGCGGCTGGTGGATGCCTGCCCATGGATCAAGTCATCAAGCGCCCGTCTGTATTGAAGGTGCCGTGGGGCCTTTGCCCGTGCCAAGGTGCACTTGGGGCAAGCTGGACGCGAGAAGCTGGTGACGACAGGCCGCCGCCGGGCAAAGAACATCGCAAGCCCGAGAAGTATTATGAGGGCGTCCGGAAGGGTGCCCGTCTTATAGCGGGTGAATGCTCCAAAGGTGTAATATTTGAGTAGACTCGCATTTGTTATCCTGTACACTGAAAACTTTTTCATATGCGCTAAGCAACGCTTTTGAATTTAAAATATTACCTTCTGTGCGGCTGTTTATCAAATTTGAGAGACGGCGAGTCGTTTGCTTCAGCCCCCATGCCACGAGTGCTGGGGTGTTCGGGATAAACTTGAGCGCTCTTGTTCCCATTCTTGGGTCCTTCGAGGGAGGCGCTCAACGCAACGAACCAGGCAACCAGACTATAATGCTTGAACACTCTCACTTAGCCATAGAATTCTATAATTTTAAATTTCGGAGAAGCCCCTAGTATTCGGAAGACCGAGTTCGGGGCGCTATCCACGCCTTGGCCGGACAATGCCGGTTCCTCGCTCTAAGCGGCATAAGTCTTTAGGGACTCGAAGAAACCTCTCGAACAGCGACCGGCTCTCGCCTTATCATGACGGTCAGTTTTAGCTTTCTCCACTGAGGTGCTCAACCCAGCTCAACCGGGGCATAATCGCAGTGGTTCTCCCAGCGCTACCTTAGCCGATATAACGGAACGTAAGGTACCAAAACATGGGAGCCGGGCACACCCACCTATTGACCCAAGACATGATTCAGAGCCGATGGATATAATGCTATAAGTTCGGGGTGCCGCACTTGTGAAAGTGTTCGGACTTGTCACACCATGTTTTTGGGGTACATAAGCCCCTGGTGTATTGGCCGTACTAAATTATGCAGTTCGCAATGTCATAAATGAACATATATAATGGGAAAGAATGCAATAATAGGCAAGAGCTATATATTGGTTATTCAAAAGAAACTGCAAATAAAAGCGAGCGATACAAATTGTGCGATAAGCGAAGTGCGAGACTTTGACATGTCCCCTTCCAGGGTAAGTTTGCGGATGTGGTATGTAAAACAGGTATACTTGCTCGTAATAGAGACCACTGGACACTCGACGCAGTTTTCGCTTCCTGGCTGTTGCATCGTGTATTCGGTGCGAATGCGGACAGGGCTTCGGAGAACGAGTCCTGAAAGTAAAAGGAAGAAAAAGAAAAAAAGGAATGACACAAAGGGAGCCCACAGTGCGGTCTAGCCGCGTGCAGGCGTGCCGTGGTCGTGGCCCGTCCCCTATGCCCATGGTGCTTCAGAGCTCAATTACGTGTGCGTAGTACTGGCTTCGCGAGTTCGCGAGGGCTGGGGTTGGGGCTGAATTACTACGCTTGTTCGGAACGTGCTAGGCGGTTTTGCTATAGGTTACTCCGGGCGCGCTTGACAGTGTCCGATTGTTCATTGGCCGGACTGGAGAATTGCCTTAAGAGGCTGTTCTGCACTTCTGCCGCAAGGGCGACCGTATGCTTCGTTCGGAGGGAGCGTTCGGTGTTTCCATTGACCGTGATTACGCCTCGAGGGCCTGGCATCTTGAGTTTGAGGTACGCGTAGTGCGGCACCGGATTGAATTTTGCGAATGCGGTTCGTCCGAGCAGTGCGTGATAGCCGCTGCGGAACGGGGCTATGTCGAAGATTAACTCCTCACTCCGGAAGTTATCCGGGATCCAAGACCACTTCAAGTGTAACGGAGCTGTGCAGTTGGCCTCTACACCTGGAATGACGCCTTTAAAGGTCGTCTTTGTGGGTTTGATCCTTGACGGTCTATGCCCATTTTGCGCCCGTATCCCGATAAATCAGGTTCAGGCTGCCGCCGTCCATCGGGACTCGGTGAGGTGAAATCCGTCAATAATTGGGTCAAGAACCAATGCGGCGAAACCGCCGTGGCGGATGCTAGTGGGGTGGTCCTTCGATCGAAGGTGATCGGGCAGAAGACCATGGGTTGAACTTGGCGATCGCTCCATCGCAGATATCGTCCCTTAGTGCGCGCTTCCGCTCCCTTTTGGGTATGTGGGTTGCGTATATCATGTTCACCATCCGCACTTGTGTGGGAAAGCCCTTCTGTCCTCTATTGTTCGGTGGTCGGGGCTCTTCCTCGTCATCGCTATGCAGCCCCTTGTCGTTGTTTTCAGCGCTTAGCTTGCCTGCTTGCTTGAACACCCAACAATCCCTGTTGGTGTGGTTGGCTGGTTTTTCGGGGGTGCCATGTATCTGGCATAGGCGATCGAGTATTCAGTCCAAGTTGGAAGGGCCCTGGGTATTTCTTTTGAATGGCTTCTTCCGCTGACCGGGTTTAGAGCCTCTGAATCCGGCATTTACTGTCGTATCTTCAGCATTATCACCGTTAATGCGGTGTTTATGCTTGTTGCGACGCGACCTGCCATTGCTGTCCTTGGTATCCGAACTACCAGGGTGTTTGGCCAAGTTGTTGCTTCGAGCTAGCCAGCTGTCCTCTCCCGCGCAAAAGCGGGTCATGAGTGTGGTGAGGGCTGCCATGGATTTTGGCTTTTCCTGTCCTAGGTGCCGGGCTAGCCACTCGTTGCGGATGTTGTGTTTGAAGGCTGCTAAGCGCCTCGCATCCGGACGGTCGGCGATCTGATTTTTCTTTGTTAGGAACCGCGTCCGAATTGTCCGGCGATTCTTACGGCTGCTGAATTATATGGCTAAGGTCATCGGCGTTCGTGGTCGCACATATGTGCCCTGGAAGTTATCAAGGAATGCGACTTCTAGGTCCTCCCAACAACCGATTGACTCTGCTGGCAAGCTGTTGAGCCAATGCCGAGCTGGTCCTTTAAGCTTGAGTGGGAGGTATTTGATGGCATGTAGATCATCACCGAGGGCCATGTGGATATGGAGGAGATAGTCCTCGATCCAAACCGCAGGATCTGTGGTACCATCGTATGATTCGATGTTTACGGGTTTCAAGCCCTCAGGGATTTGATGATCCATTACTTCATCCGTGAAGCATAGTGGGTGTCGGCGCCTCAGATTGGGCTATATCACGGCGTAGCTCATATGAGCTTTGTTCATCGTGTTCGCCCGGCGGTTTCTCTGTATCCGCATGACGGTAATCATCCCGAGTCGTTAGGCCCACGCCGATCTGTAGATCGATCTTGTATGCTTTGCCTTATCTTCCAATATATCTCGCAAGTCCGGCGCGTTTTCCGTGCCTTGGTACTTTTTGAGCGTCGCCGGGCATGGCTTGAGCGGAGGGCCGAGAGGCTTTCGTGTCGCGCCACGGGTGGCGGTCTGCCATGTCATCGCTGGTGACATGGTTGCTTCCTCCTCTGATCGAGGCAACGGCCTGCGTTTGGGGTAGCTTTTGGAGGCGTTCGAGTTCATACTCTTGGCTGCAAGGACTTCACCCATCTGTCAGCTAGCAGGTCTTGGTCAGCTCTAAGCTGTTGCTGCTTTTTCTTGAGGCTGCTTGCCGTGGCCATGAGCCTGCATTTAAAACGCTCTTGTTCGACGGGGTCCTCTGGCACGACAAATTCTTCGTCGTCGAGGCTTGCCTCATCTTCCGAGGGGGGCGCATAATTATCGTCCTCTACCTCTCTTTCTGCCGCACTGTCGTGCGGACTTGCTTCTCCCTCCTCCCGTGTCCGAGTCCTGCTTTGGAGGGGTCGTCTTCAACCTTGTCCGGTATTATTGTCTCCCGTGCGGAATCGCCGTTTTTACTGTGGCGGGATTTAGAGCGGCGCCGCTGACGTCGGCGCTTGGGTTGTTTCTTGGAGGGGTCATCCTCCGCCGTTCCATCACCATTCCCATATTTTGGGATGTCCACCATGTATATGTCATACGACGAGGTGGCCTTCCAGTGCCCCGTGGGTGCTGGCTCTTGATCGTCTCCGGCACCGTCGTCCATACCGTCGATGTCTTGGTCGAAGTCGAGCATGTCGGTTAAATCATCGGCGTTGCTACAAAGTGGGTGGTGGGTGGGCGTTGAATTTCTTCGTCGTCCGAATCCCAACCTTCCAGACCATAGTTCGGCCAGGGCTCCCGTGACAAAGAGAGAGACTTTAATGAGTTCAGGATATCGCCAAAGGGCGAGTGCTGAAAGATGTCCGTGGCGGTGAACTCCATAACCGGCGCCCAGTCGGATTCGACTGGTAGAGGCGCGGGAGGTTCGGAGTCCAGAAAGGAGTCCGGCACCTGGGAGTCACGAGCTTCGCAAAGGACATGGATGGTGTTCGGCTCAATCGCCGTGGAGATTTCAGCCCCCAAGGCGGTGTCCAACCAACCATCCTCGATCGGCGAAACCGGCTCCGGATTAAGGGTCGGAGCGGATACTGGTGCAGCCTCCAGGGCGCTGTTCGGTGGCAGAGCTAGATCGTACCCATCGAGACAGTGTGGCACACTCGGCTGTGGTTCGAATCCGTCGAAGATCAAATCTCCGCGGACATCGGCCGTATAGTTCAGGCTTCCAAATCTGACCTGATGGCCAGGGGCGTAGCTTTCAATCTGCTCCAGATGGCCTAGCGAATTGGCCCGCAGCGCAAAGCCGCCAATCTGAAGATTTGTCCGGGAGAAAAGTCTCATCCTGGACTGCGTCGTTGTTGATGATTGAAGGAGCCATCGGGCCTATAGGTGACGACACGGAGGAACTCTCAATGAAAGCACCAATGTCGGTGTCAAAACCGCGGATCTCGGTAGGGGTCCCGAACTGTGCGTCTAGGCGGATGGTAACAGGAGACAAGGGACACGATGTTTTTACCCAGGTTCGGGCCCTCTCGATGGAGGTAATACCCTACTCCTGCTTGATTAATATTGATGATATGGGTAGTACAAGAGTAGATCTACCACGAGATCAGAGAGGCTAAACCCTAGAAGCTAGCCTATGGTATGATTGTTGTTCGTCCTATGGACTAAAACCCTTCGGTTTATATAGACACCGAATAGGGTTAGGGTTACATAGAGTCGGTTACAATGGTAGGAAATCTACATATCCGTATCGCCAAGCTTGCCTTCCACGCCAAGGAAAGTCCTATCCGGACACGGGACGAAGTCTTCAATCTTGTATCTTCATAGTCCAGGAGTTCGGCCAAAGATGATAGTTCAGCTATCCGGACACCCCCTAGTCCAGGACTCCCTCACCCTTTGTTCTCCTGAGGGAGACGTGTCGTGAAGCACGCCTCCAGGTGGTGCCTGATAACCCACAAGTATAAGGGATCGCAACAGTTTTCGAGGGTAGAGTATTCAACTCAAATTTATTGATTCGACACAAGGGGAGCCAAAGAATATTCTCAAGTATTAGCAGCTGAGTTGTCAATTCAACCACACCTGGAAACTTAGTATCTGCAGTAAAGTGTTTAGTAGCAAAGTAATATGATAGTGGTGGTAACGGTAACAAAAGTAAAGACAACAAGAGTAATGTTTTTGGTATTTTGTAGTGATTGTAACAATGAGCAATGAAAAGTAAATAAGCGTAAACCAAGATATGGAAAGCTCAGAGGCACGGATTAGTGATGGATAATTATGCGGATGTGGTTCGTCATGTAACAGTCATAACATAGGGTGACAAAGAACTAGCTCCAATTCATCAATGTAATGTAGGCATGTATTCGAATATAGTCATACGTGCTTATGGAAAAGAACTTGCATGACATCTTTTGTCCTACCCTCCCATGGCAGCGGGTCCTATTGGAAACTAAGGGATATTAAGGCCTCCTTTTAATAGAGAACCGAACAAAGCATTAGCACATAGTGAATACATGAACTCCTCAAACTATGGTCATCACCGGAGTGGTCCCGATTATTGTCACTTCGGGTTGCGGATCATAACACATAGGAGGTGACTATAGACTTGCAAGATAGGATCAAGAACACACATATATTCATGAAAACATAATAGGTTCAGATCTGAATTCATGGCACTCGGGCCCTAGTGACAAGCATTAAGCATAGCAAAGTCATAGCAACATCAATCTCAGAACATAGTGGATACTAGGGATCAAACCCTAACAAAACTAACTCGATTACATGATAAATCTCATCCAACCCATCACCGTCCAGCAAGCCTACGATGGAATTACTCACGCACGGCGGTGAGCATCATGAAATTGGTAATGGAGGATGGTTGATGATGACGACGGCGACGAATCCCCCTCTCCGGAGCCCCGAACGGACTCCAGATCAGCCCTCCCGAGAGAGATTAGGGCTTGGCGGTGGCTCCGTATCGTAAAACGCGATGAAACTTTCTCTCTGATTTTTTTCTCCCGAAAAGCCAATATATGGAGTTGGAGTTGGCGTCGGAGGGTCTCCAGGGGGCCCACGAGGTAGGGGGGCGCGCCCTAGGGGGGCGCCCCCACCCTTGTGGATAGGGTGTGGGCCCCCTGGTCTTCATCTTTGGCGAGGATTTATTATTATTTTTTATAAGACATCCCATGGAGTTTCAGGTCATTCCGAGAACTTCATTTTACGCACATAAAACAACATCATGGCAATTCTTTGAAAGCAACGTTAGTCCGGGTTAGTTCCATTCAAATCATACAAGTTAGAGTCCAAAACAAGGGCAAAAGTGTTTGGAAAAGTAGATACGACGGAGACGTATCAACTCCCCCAAGCTTAAACCCTTGCTTGTCCTCAAGCAATTCAGTTGACAAACTGAGAGAGAAAAAGAAAAACTTTTACAAACTCTGTTTGCTCTTGTTGTTGTAAATATTTCAAGCCAGCATTCAATTTTTCAGCAAATATTATAACTAACCACATTTGCAATAATTCTCAGATCTCATGTTTACTCATATCAATGGCATAATCAGCTAGCAAGTCATAATAATAAATCTCAGATGACAACACTTTCTCAAAACAATCATAATATGATATGACAAGATGGTATCTCGCTAGCCCTTTCTGAGACCACAAAACATAAATGCAGAGAACCTTCAAAGATCAAGGACTGACTAGACATTGTAATTCATGGTGAAAGAGATCCAATCATAGTCATACCCGATATAAATTAACAATAATGAATGCAAATGACAGTTGTGCTCTCCAGCTAGTGCTTTTTAATAAGAGGGTGATGACTCAACATAAAAGTAAATAGATAGGCCCTTCGCAGAGGGAAGCAGGGATTTGTAGAGGTGCCAGAGCTCGGTTTTGAAATAGAGATTAATTATATTTTGAGCGGCATACTTTCATTGTCAACATAACAACTAAGAGATGACGATATCTTCCATGCTAAACAAATTATAGGCGGTTCCCAAACATAATGGTAAAGTTTATACTCCCCCTCCTCCACAAGCATCAATCCATGGCTCACTCGAAACAATGAGTGCCTCCAACATTCAACGGGTCCCAGGGGGAGTTTTGTTTGCAATTATTTTGATTTAGTTTGCATAAAGCATGGGACTGGGCATCCCAGTGACCAGCCATTTTCTCGTGAGTGAGGAGCGGAGTCCACTCCTCTTGAGAATAACCCGCCTAACACGGAAGATAAGGGCAGCACTAGTTGATATATGAGCTATTCGAGCATGCGAAACAGAATGATCATTTGAAGGTTTAGAGTTTGGCACATACAAATTTACTTGGAACGGCAGGTAGATACCGCATATAGGAAGGTATAGTGGACTCATATGGAATAACTTTGGGGTTTAAGGGATTGGATGCACAGGCAGTATTCCCGCTTAGTACAAGTGAAGGCTAGCAAAAGACTGGGAAGCGACCAACTAGAGAGCGACAACAGTCATGAACATGCATTAAAATTAATAAACATTGAATACAAGCATGAGTAGGATATAATCCACCATGAACATAAATATCGTGAAGGCTATGATGATTTGTTTCAACTACATGCATGAACATGTGCCAAGTCAAGTCACTTAAATCATTCAAAGGAGGATACCAACCCATCATACCACATCACAACCATTTTAATAGCATGTTGGCACGCAAGGTAAACCATTATAACTCATAGCTAATCAAGCATGGCACAAGCAACTATGATCTCTAATTGTCATTGCAAGCATGTTTATTCATAATAGGCTGAATTAGGAACGATGGACTCGTCATATTTACAAAAACAAAAGAGGTCGAGTTCATACCAGCTTTTCCCATCTCAGTCCGTCCATCATATATCATCATAATTGCCTTTCACTTGCACGACCGAACGGTGTGAATAATAATAAGAGTGCACGTGCATTGGACTAAGCTGGAATCTGCGAGCATTCGATAAACAGGAGAAGACAAGGCAATATGGGCTCTTGGTTAAATCAACAATGATGCATATAAGAGCCACTACAACAATTTAATTATGGTCTTCTCCTACTGACCCCCAAAGAAAAGAAAGGAAAAAATATTTACACGGGAAAACTCCCAACAAGCAAAAGAAGAACGGGAAATATTTTTGGGTTTTCTTTTTAATTATTACTACTACAGCAGGAAAAATAAACTACTACTATTTTTTTTGGTTTTTCTAAGGTTTATGGCCTAAGTTGGTCTATTGCCAGGGATAGCCTGGCTGATACCCGTAGGTGTAGCTGGGGTCGTACTGCGATGCAGCGGCTATCGCCTCCTGAGCTGCAGCGTGGCATCGAGCTGCCTCCGCTCTCCTCTCGTACTCATCTGCCTCCTATCTGGTAATAATATATCTTTCTCTCGTCTGAAAATCAAAGAAGGCAGGAGCAGGAAGAGTAACATGGACAACATGCCGTTTGTTAAAGATTAGTCGATACTGGAGAGGTGGTTCAGTCCTCGCAACAAACTGGTGGGAAACCATAGAATCAAAATCTAAATAAGTAGGGGGTAACTCCATGTCACCCTCACGAATGTCTATCTCAAGAAAATTAGCTAAGTGGGTTGCATAAATTCCTCCAAATAAATCTCCGTTATGTCTATTAAGATGCAACCTACGAGCTACAATGGCTCCCATATGATAAGATTGGTCCCTGAGGGAGTCCTGGATTAGGGGGTGTCCGGATAGCCGGACTACCATCATCAGCCGAACTATCATTGGCTGGACTATCATCATCGACCGGACTCCAAGACTATGAAGATACAAGATTGAAGACTTCTCCCCGTGTCCGGATGGGACTTTCCTTGGCGTGGAAGGCAAGCTTGGCAATACGGATATGTAGATCTCCTACCATTGTAACCGACTCTATGTAACCCTAGCCCTCTCCGGTGTCTATATAAACCGGATGGCTCTAGTCCGTAGGACTATCAGAACATCAACAACCCTTACAATCATACCATAGGCTAGCTTCTAGGGTTTAGCCTGCTTGATCTCGTGGTAGATCCACTCTTGTAAACATCCACAATATCAATATCAATCGAGCAGGGGCGTAGGGTTTTACCTCCATCAAGAGGGCCCAACACAGGTAAAACATCGTGTCCCTTGTCTCCTGTTACCATCCGCCTAGACGCACAGTTCGGGACCCCCTACCCGAGATCCGCCGGTTTTGACACCGACATTGGTGCTTTCATTGAGAGTTCCTCTGTGTCGTCACTGATAGGCTTGATGGCCTCTTCAATCAACAACGACGCAGTCCTGGGTGAGACTTTTCTCCCCGGACAGATCTTCGTATTCGGCGG
Organism: Aegilops longissima; assembly: GCA_021605205.1. Lineage (NCBI taxonomy): Eukaryota > Viridiplantae > Streptophyta > Magnoliopsida > Poales > Poaceae > Aegilops > Aegilops longissima. The sequence continues at coordinate 408,177,174 of CM038676.1, read as the reverse complement.
CTTCGCACTGCGGGCCAACTCACTTGCCCATCTGGAGCAGATCGAAAGCTACGCCCCTGGCCGTCAGGTCAGGTTTGGAAGCCTAAACTTCACGGCCGATATCTGCGGGGACTTGATCTTTGATGGATCTGAGCCATAGCCGAGCGTGCCGCGCTGTCATGATGGGCATGACCTAACACTGCCGCCGAACAGCACCTTGGAGGCCGCACACGAATCCGCTCCGACCCATAGTCCGGAGCCGATCGCTCGGATCGAGGACGGATGGTTGGACACCGCCTCGGGAGCTGCAACCTCTACGGCGATGGAGCCGAACACTTACCTTGTCCCGCATAAAGCCCATGACTCGAGGTGCGGACTCCTGCGGACTCCGAACCTCCTGCGCCCGCCAATCGAATCCGATTGGGCGCCGATCATGGAATTCACCGCTGCGGACATCTTTCAGCACTTCGCCCTTGGCGATATCATAAATTCACTCAAGCATCTCTCGCTATCCAGAGAGCCCTGGCCGAACTACGACCAGGATGGTTGGGACGCGGACGACGAAGAAATTCAGAGCCCACCCACCACCCACTTCGTAGCCACCGTCGACGATTTAACCGACGTACTCGACTACGACTCCGAAGAGATCGACGGTATGGACGACGATGCCGGAGACTACCAAGAACCAGTGCCTACAGGACACTGGAAGACCACCTCGCCATATGACATATACATGGTGGACACCCCAAGAGATGGGGACGGCGAAGAAGCAGCGGAGGCCGATTCCTTAAAGAAACAGCCCAAGCGCCGACGTCAGCGGCGCCGCTCTAAATCCCGCCACGACAAGAATGGAGATTCCGGCACAGGAGATAATAACACCCTAGAAAGTGCCGAAGACAACTCCCTCCAGCACGATCCAGCGCAGGAGGAGGCAGAAGCAAGCCCTCACGAGAGGGCGGCAGACGAAGAGGTCGAGGATGACAATTACTTACCTCCTCCGGAGACGAGGCAAGCCTCGGCGACGATTTAATTCGTCGTGCTGAGGATCCCGTCGAACAAGAGCGTTTCAGACGCAGGCTAATGGCCACGGCAAACAGCCTAAAGAAAAGCAGCAACAACTTCAAGCTGATCAAGACCTCTTGGCCGACAGATGGACCGAGGTCCTCGCGTCGAAAGTATGAACTCGAACGCCCCTCCAAAAGTTACCCAAAACGCAAGTTGCTCCCCAATTAGAGGAGGAGGCATACAAACCTGCATCACCAGCGCTGTCACGGCAGACCGCCACCTCGTGGCGCGACAGAGAGGCGTGCAAGCCCTCCACTAAAACCGCACCCGGCATCGCTCGAAAAGCATGAAGCCACGGGGAACGCGCGGACTTATGGGATATATTGGAGGACAAGGCAAGACAATCTAGATCTATCTATGTATCACGTGGGCGCCCCAAGAACCACGACGAATACCGTCGCGCCGGATATAACTACTCCGGCCGGGCCGAACACAGCAGACAACGCTCTCTCGAGCTACGTCGCGATATTGCTCAATCTGAGGCGCCAAGACACCCACTATGCTTCACCGACGAAGTAATGTATCATCAAATCCTCAAGGGTTTAAACCCGTTAACATCGAATCCTACGATGGCACAACAGACCCAGCGGTTTGGATTGAGGATTATCTTCTCCATATACACATGGCCCGCGCGGCGGCAACCTTCACGCCATCAAATATCTCCCTCAAGCTTAAAGGACCAGCTCGGCATTGGCTTAACAGCCTGCCCGCAGAGTCAATTGGATCTTTGGGTGGACTGGAAGCCGCATTCCTCGACAACTTCTGAGGCACGTGTAAAGCGACCACCGGACGCAGATGACCTAAGCCACATAATCCAGCAGCGGATGATTGATCGGCCGTAATTCTGGACACGGTTCTTAACAAAGAAAAATCAAATCATCGACTGTCCGGATGCAGAGGCCCTCGCTGCCTTTAAACATAACATCCGCGACGAGTGGCTGGCCCGGCACCTAGGACAGGAGAAGCCGAAATCCATGGCAGCCCTCACATCACTCATGACCCGCTTCTGTGCGGGAGAGGATAGCTGGCTAGCTCGCAGTAACAATCTCAGCAAAAACGCTGGCAGTCCGGATACCAAGGACCGCAATGGCAGGTTTCGTCGAAACAAAAACAAACGCCGCATTAACGGCGACAGCAATGAGGATACGGCAGTCAACGCCGGATTTCGAGGCTCCCAGCCCAGGTCAACGGAAGAAGCCATTCAAAAGAACTACTCCGGGCCTATCCAATTTGGACCGGATACTCGACCACTCCTGTCAAATACATGGAACCCCCGAAAAGCCAGCTAACCATACCAACAGAGATTGTTGGGTATTCAAGCGAGCAGCAAATTAATTGCGAAAACAGTGACAAGGGCTACACAGTGATGACGAGGAAGAGACCCGGCCGCCGAACAACAGAGGACAAAAGGGATCCCCCCTCAAGTTCGGACGGTAAACATGATATACGCAGCGCATATTCCCAAGAGGGAGCGGAAGCGTGCACTAAGGGACGTATACACGATGGAGCCAGTCGCCTCAAATTCGTCCTCTTGCCCGATCACTTCCGATCGAAGAGACCATCCGACCAGTATCCGCCATGGCGGATTCGCCGCATTGGTTTTAGACCCAATCGTTGATGGATTCCACCTCACGAGAGTCCTGACGGACGGCGGCGTAGCTGAACCTGCTTTATCGGGATACGGTCGCAAGATGGGCATAGACCCTTCAAGGATTAAACCTACAAAGACAACCTTCAAAGGTGTCATACCAGGTGTCGAGGCCAATTATGCGAGCTCGCTTACTGCGAAGTGGTCTTGGATCCCGGATAATTTCGAGCGAGGAGTTAATCTTGACATAGTCCCGTTCAGCGCGGCTATCATGCTCTGCTTTCGGACGAACCGCGTTTGCAAAATTCAACGCGGTGCCGCATTATGCATACCTTAAGCTCAAGATGCCAGGCCCTCGTGGAGTCATCACGGTCAATGGAAACAAGGAACTCCCTCCGAGCGGAGGAACATACAATGCTCTCGCGGCGAAGTCTGAGCAGCCTTTTAAGGCAATGCTCGAGTCCGGCCGTTAAACCACCAGACACGACCAAACGCGCCCGGAGCAACATCAACCAAGACCACCTGGCACGTTCCAAGCACGCGTAGCAATGCGGCCTTAACCCCAGCCCTCGCAAAATTGCAAGACAAGCTCTCCGCGTACATAATTACGCCTTGGAGATACCATGGGCATAGGGGGAAAGGCACAACCACAACAGACCCAGAGTGCGGTTCGACCACACCAGGGGCTCCCAAGTGTGTCGCTCTTTTTTCTTTTATTTTTCTCTTTCTAATACAGAACTATGTCCGGCGGCAACCCTGCCGAACTCATGATGCAACAGCCAGGGAAGGACAAAGGCCGCGACGAACACTCAGGTGGTCTCCATCACGAGCATTAAATTTGTTAAATACAAACATTCCGCGGCCTACCCCTGGAGGGAGACGCCTTTAATTCGTCCAATCCCTTGCTTTCCGCACTATTTGTATCATTCCGCACTCATAGCATATCTTCTCGAATAAAATGCAGCACTTTTTGCCCATAATTGCATTACCTTATATATATATATATATATATATATATATATATATATATATATATATATATATATATATTCATTTACGACATGTTGCACCCGTACATTTTGGTACGGCCAAATACACCAGGGCTGATGTTCTCCGCATTATGGTGTGCTAAAGTCCTAACACTTTCACAAGTGCGGCACCCGAACTTATAGCATTATATGAATCGGCTCGAATCATGTCTTGGGTCAATAGTTGGGTTTGCCCGGCTCCATGTTTGGCACCTTACGTTCCGTTCTATCGGCTAAGGTAGCACTGGAGAACCACTCGCGATTGCGCCCGGTTGAGCAGGGTTAACGCCTCGATGGAAAAGCTAAAACTGACTGTCATGATAAGGCGAGAGACTGGTCGCTGTTCGAGAGGTCCTTCCGGTCCTTAAAGACCTCGCCGCTTGAGCGAAGTTCGGATTATGTCCGACGAAGGCATGGATAGCGCCCCAATTCGGTCCTCGAATACTAGGGGCTTCGCCAAATTTAAAATTATAGAATTCTATGGCTAAGTGAGAGTGTTCAAGCACTATAAGTCCGGTTGCCTTGTTCGTTGTGTTGAGCGCCTCCTCGATGGACCCAAAATGGGAACTAGGCGCTCAAGTTTATCCCGAACACCCCAAACTCGTGGCATGGGGGCTGAAGCCGACGACTTGCCATCTCTCAGATTTAATAAACGGCCGCATGAAGGTAATATTTTAAATTAACAAGCATTGCTTAGCGATATGAACAAAGTTTTCAGCGCACAGATAACACATTGCGAAGTTTACTCAAAATTACATCCTGGGGCACTCATCCGCAATCTTGCGGGCACCCTTCAGACAGCCTTATAGTACATTTCGGCGACGATGTTCCTTGCCCGCCGGCGGCGCGTGAGTGATTAGCTTCTCCGCATCCAGCTTGCCTCAATGCACCTTTTGCGGGCAAGGGCCCGACGAACACCTTCAATACAAAGCGGGCGCTTGATAACCTCCACCCAGGGCACACATCCACCAACCGTCGCACAAGGCCGGTAGCTCCTGTGCATGGCCTCTCCAGCCCACACCGGACAATGAGGCCCTTCATGGCCTGCTCGGCCACCTTGTGAAGCTCGACCAGCTGCTTCACCTGGTCGCTAGGGGCACCGATGGGCGGTCTCAACATCTTGAGACCGAAGACCTTCTCCGTTGAGCTCCCTCCTCGGCTCGGTAGAATGCGGTGGCATCGAGACGCCATGCGAGGCAGATCTGCAGACTCCACAGAGAGCTCGAATTCGGGTAAGTAACACGTAATTTACATTCACATGCTTGCTTTGCATGAAAAATGCCTTACCCGCCGCTATCTTCCTCATCAACTCAATCTCCTGAAGGGACTTATGGGCCTCGGCCTTGGCGGTTTTGGCACTTTCGAGAGCCGAGGCAAGCTCGGACTCTCGAGTCTTTGAGTCACGCTCCAAACTCTCATGCTTTTCCATGAGAGCCTGGAACTCTTGCTGAACCACCGCCACCCGCGCCTCCTGCTTTTCTCGCTCTGCCCGTTCCGTGGCCGCATTGCGTTCGGCCATGGACACGGCCTCCTTCAGGGCCGCCACCTCGTTCATGGCCCCTGCAGTACCCGTGTTATCCTTGTTATTTTTTGTTGCAACCTAAATCCTTTTCTGTAAGGTACAAGTTCAAAGTGGTGTTACTCACCTTCTTTGTCTTGGAGCTGCTTCCTGGCATGGCCGAGCTCTTGCTCGGACCGCTCGAGCTCCTGCTTCATAGCACCGACCTCCATGATCGGCCTGGCAGAGAGGTCAGCAGCGCAGCCTACAACCCATATTGACATAATTTTTAGCAACCCTGCGATATCTTCTTTTTTTCGGATCCTCATCCGCTTTTCTTTCGAACACCGAACCGAGCATCGGGGCTACTGTCTATGCAGTATTACATTGCATATTTTAACTTCTTACCTCAAAGCCCGATAGAAGGCTATCGCAGCTTCGGTTAGCCCGCTCTTGGCGAGCTGCACCTTTCGGATCACCGCACTCATAATAGTGCGGTGTTCTTCGATGGAAGCGCTCTGCAGCGCCTCAACAAATTACCCGCGCCTCGGTTGGGCGGAAGCCGCCCGGCGTCACGGTCTTGCCCTTCGTTCGAAGGGCGCTGGCGGACTCCGGAACCACTGCGGGTTCCGATGTGGAGTCCGGCGCAAAAGTCCGGAGGGCGCCTTGTGGCGCCTCGAGCCTCCCCGATGGGTCCCTTCTTGGGATCCCACCTCGGCATCCTCGGTGTCGCGGGGGGTGGAGGCGGTCGGGATGGAGTCTACATCCGACGGAGCCAACGACCCGCTTGACAAAGCGGGAGATCATCACTAGCCGGACTACGGGCATGCGGCATCGAGAATGACACTATGTGACGCAGAAAAGAAATTATAAATCATTCAGAATCCGGATACTTACGATCTCGCCGAGGCCTGGCCCTTGAAGGCCATTCTTCCTCGCCAACGTTGATGTTGGCGGAGCTGTCCGGGAATAGTCCTTCCCTCTTGGACCCTTCGGCCTCCCCCTGTTGGGAAGCCTTCCTCTTCCTCTCTCCTCCTCCGGAGAGAGTCCTCTTCCTCCTCCTCATTTTCCGGGAGGAGTCCGCCCGAGTCGTCGGACACCTGAAAACGGGCACTCTTTCGAGCACCCGTGGCCTCCTTCTTGGCCTTCTTCTCCGGCACCACGTGCGGTGCGGAACCAGCAGCCTCGCTAGATGAGCGTCTCTTGGATTTTCGGCATAGGACCCGGACAGTAATCTGCTCGCCTTCCTCATCCAGTCTGTCAAAGGAAAGGGGAAATTAAAACCGCATAGAGTCAAACTATGAAAACAAGTGTCCGTAAAGGGTAGAATCACTTACCTCGTCGGCTGGCGCTGAAATAAATCCACGATCTTGATCGCGGATGCGGGGCTTGACGCCTTTGAACAGCACCTTCCAGCGCCCTTCAGACGTCGTGTCGAAGAGCACGCTCAGCGCTAGTGCTGTTCGGATCGAACTCCCACAGATTGAATGCCCGTTCTTGGCATGGGAGTATCCGCGGACGAGCATGACTTGGACCACGTTAACCAGCTGAGCTTCTTCACGGCTTCTTGATACAGGCTTGGAGTCCGTCGGCTCCTTGAACTACCCCACAGCAAGCCCTTCTCTTTCCAGGAGGTGAGCTGCGTGGGGATACCAGATCTAAACTCGGGGGCCGCCGCCCATTTAGGGTCACGCGGCTTGGTGATATAGAACCACCCCGATTGCCACCCCTTGACGGATTCCACGAAGGCCCCTTCAAACCAAAGGACATTGGGCATCTTGCCCAACATGGCGCCTCCGCACTCCGCTTGAATGCCCTTCACTACCTTGACTTGACATTGAAGGTCTTGAGCCACGCGAAGTGGGGCTGGATGCGAGGAAGACCTCGCACACGACGATAAACGCCGAGATGTTGAGGATGAAGTTCGGCGCCAGATCATGGAAATCCAGGCCGTAGTAGAACATGAGCCCCCGGATAAAGGGGTGAAGTGGAAAGCCCAGTCCGCGGAGGAAATGGGAAAGAAAGACAACCCTCTCATGGGGCCTGGGGGTGGGGATGAGCTGCCCCTCGTCGGCCAGCCGGTGCGCGATGTCACCGGAGAGGTATCCGGCGCTGCGCAGTTTGGCGATGTGCTCCTCCTTAACGGTGGAGGCCAACCATTTACCTCCCGCTCCGGACATGGTCGGAGAAGGTTGAGACGAGATCTTGCGAACTTGGGCGCTGGAGCTCGAAAAGTGAGATGGATAAGCAAAGGAGGAAGAAGGCGTAGGTGAGAAGGTAAATCCTTATCCCTTATATGGGCGGGCGAAGTCTTACGCGTCCCCCACCGGCCTGGTAAAACTCGGTTATCTCCCAAGCGTCACCATCAATGGCGCGGTTGGGTTACCCACGCCCGTATTGATGAGAATCCCGGATTAAGGGGAAACGCGATCTCTGCTTTGACAAGACGTGCCAAGGAAACCGCTTCGCTAAATGTGCGGAGGTGGTAAAGTAAAAAACAATTCAAGTAATGGCTTGGTAGTGGTGTGACGTCATGCCACAAAAAACATCAGCAGATTGAACTTGTGTATATATTATTATTCTCTCTACGGTGGAACGTGGAATTTATTTTGCAGAGCCGGACAATATCCTGGTGTTCTCAATCTTCTATCATTCGGAGGAGGAACCCGCCTTGCAATGCCAAGCAACATACGCGCCGGACTTATCGTCATTGAAGCCTGGTTCAGGGGCTACTGAGGGAGTCCTAGATTAGGGGGTGTCCGGATAGCCGGACTACCATCATCAGCCGAACTATCATTGGCGGACTATCATCATCGACCGGACTCCAAGACTATGAAGATACAAGATTGAAGACTTCTCCCGTGTCCGGATGGGACTTTCCTTGGCGTGGAAGGCAAGCTTGGCGATCTGGATATGTAGATCTCCTACCATTGTAACCGACTCTATGTAACCCTAGCCCTCTCCGGTGTCTATATAAACCGGATGGCTCTAGTCCGTAGGACTATCGAACATCAACAACCCTTACAATCATACCATAGGCTAGCTTCTAGGGTTTAGCCTCCTTGATCTCGTGGTAGATCCACTCTTGTAAACATCCACAATATCAATATCAATCGAGCAGGACGTAGGGTTTTACCTCCATCAAGAGGGCCCGAACCTGGGTAAAACATCGTGTCCCTTGTCTCCTGTTACCATCCGCCTAGATGCACAGTTCGGGACCCCCTACCCGAGATCCGCCGGTTTTGACACCGACAGTCCCCTAACACAACACTTCTGAGAATGCTGAGATCAGGGGCACACATGTGACATGCTTCATCCTTAGCCTTTATGCATCTACCTATGAAGAGAGCAAAATAATGTATAGAAGGAAAGTGAATGCTCCCTATAGTGGCATGCGTTATATCCCTAGATTCCCCCACAGTTATTCTAGCAAGAAAGTCTCTATATTCGGATTTAGGGGGATCCCTGATACTACCCCAAGATGGAAGTTTACATGCAAGAGTGAAATCCTCTAATTCCATGGTATAAGATTTGTCATAAAGGTCAAACATGACTGAAGGAGAATTGTGCGAAGATGAAAACTCAAACCTCCCCACAAATGAACTTGTGAGGTCACGATACTGGGGGCATTTGTCAGCTTCAAAGTCCTCAAGACCGGCAGTACGCAAATATGCGTTAAATTCTTCTTTAATTCCCGCTTGATCCATAAAATTTTCGAAGGCCATTCACGGGGCCTCACAAGAGCGTCTCTTGGTGGTTCCTCGTCGAGATCACACATTGCAAGCCCAGGACCTTGCTTCTTTGAAGAACCACCTTGGAACATCTTCCTAAGCATATTGTTTTCTCTGAAAAATAATTCTGAAATTTTTAGTAACTTCAAACAAAAGTGAACCAACTTCAATAAAACTGATAGCAACTACTCATACAAGTGCCTAGAGCATATATCAAGCATTAGAACTACTTGGAACCATATAAATTTGACATGCAAGCTCAAGAACATGGTCACCTATGCAGCACAAATTTGCAATGAATAAAGCACTAGAACAAAAACTAATAGGACCAATGGAGGAGTCACATACCAAGGAACAATCTCCCCAAGCAGTTTTGCGAGAGGTGCTTTGAGCAAGGAGATCGAAAATCGCAGCAAAAGTGGCTGGAACACGAGCTTGAGTTGGTTTTTCGGGTTTGTGTGAGGCAGAGGAAGAAGATGGGTGCAGGGATAAGTGGAGGAGGGCCACCATGGGCCCATGAGGCAGGGGTGTGCCCTCCACCCTCGTGGCAGTGGCAGCTCCCCTCATGTAATTTTGCACTAAAATCCTCAAATATTCCCAAAAAATCATATTAAATTGGCATGACATTCTGAGGACTTCTATTTTCGGGATATTTTTATATTGCATGGATAAATCAGGAAACCGACAGAAAAATACTATTTTACTTTATTTCTACTAAGTAACAGAAAATATAAAGAGGGTACAGAAGGTTGTGCTTCTAGTTTCATCCATCTCATGCTCATCAAAAAGAATCCACTAACAAGGTTGATCAAGTCTTGTTAACAAACTCATTCCGATAATCATGGAACCGGAGAAATTTGAATAACACTATATTACCTCAACGGGATATGGACATCCCGATAATAAGTATATCATATTTCTTCTTGACAGTAGGGAGAGGAAATTCAAAACCTCAAATATAATCGATGGAATTTTTTCAATAGAGTTGATACTATGAACTTGAGGTTGTTTCCTCGAAAAGTGTACCGTATGCTCATTACCATTAACATGAAAAGTGACATTGCCTTTGTTGCAATCAATAACAGCCCCTGCAGTATTAAGGAAAGGTCTTCCAAGAATAATAGCCATACTATCATCCTCGGGAATATCAAGAATAACAAAGTCCGTTAAAACAGTAACGTTTGCAACCACAACAGGCACATCCTTACAAATACCGACAGGTATAGCAGTTGATTTATCAGCCATTTGCAAAGATATTTCAGTAGGTGTCAATTTATTCAAGTCAAGTCTACGATATAAAGAGAGAGCATAACACTAACACGGCTCCAAGATCACATAAAGCAGTTTTAACATAATTTCTTTTAATGGAGCATGGTATAGTAGGTACTCCTGGATCTCCAAGTTTCTTTGGTATTCCACCCTTCAAAGTATAATTAGCAAGCATGGTGGAAATTTCAGCTTCCGGTATCTTTCTTATATTAAGTAACAATATCTTTCATATATTTAGCATAAGGATTCATTTTGAGCATATCGATCAATCGCATACATAAAAAGATGGGTCTAATCATTTCAAAGAAAGCGCTCAAAATCCTCATCATCCTTTTTATTGGATGGTTTGGGAGGAAAAGGCATGGGTTTCTGAACCCATGGTTCCCTTTCTTTACCATGTTTCCTAGCAACGAAGTCTCTTTTATCATAACGTTGATTCTTTGATTGTGGGTCATCAAGATCAACAGCAGGTTCAACTTCTACATCATTATCTTTACTAGGTTGAGCATTATCATGAACATCATCATTACCATTTTCACTAGGTTCATGTTCATTACCGGATTGTGTTTCAACATCAGACATAGAGATATCATTTGGATTCTCAGGTGGTTCAGCAATAGGTTCACTAGAAGTTTGCATAGTTATATCATTTTTCTTTTTCTTCCTTTTAGAAGAACTAGGCATATCAATATTATTTCTCTGAGAATCTTGCTCGATTCTCTTAGGGTGGCCTTCAGGATACAAAGGTTCCTGAGTCATTCTACCAGTCCTAGTAGCCACTCTAACAGCATAATCATTTTTCTTACTGTTCATTTCATCAAGCACTTCTTTCTTAGCTTTAAGTACTTGTTCTACTTGAGTGGTAACCATAGAAGCATGTTTGCTAACAAGTTTAAGTTCACCTCTAATATTAGCCATATAATCACCCAAGCGTTTAATCATAAAGGTATTCTGTTTCAGTTGTCTACCAAAATGAGCATTAAAGTCATCTTGCTTAAACATAAAGTTATCAAACTCATCCAAGAACTGACTGGCAATTTTAGTAGGAGGGACTTCAGCTTTATCATATCTGTAGAGATAATTTACCTTTAGTACCTGTGTCGGTATATCGGGATTAGGAGGTTTTTCAGTGAATAAAGAATTGAGATCATACACTTCTTCAACAAGCGGTAAATTAAGACCATGTATTTCTTCAATAGGAGGTAAATTCTTAACATCTTCAGCTTTAATACCTTTTTCTTTCATAGATTTCTTTGCCTCTTGCATATCTTCGGGACTGAGAAATAGAACACCTCTCTTCTTCAGAGTTGGCTTAGGAGTAGGCTCAATAATTGGCTCAGGAGGTGGCTCGGGAGTTGGCTCGGGAGGTGCCCAATTATTTTCATTTGTCAACATATTATTCAATAAAATTTCAGCTTCATCCGGTGTTCTTTCCTTGAAAAGAGAACCAGCACAACTATCCAGGTAATCTCTGGAAGCATCGGTTAGTCCATTATAAAAGATATCAAGTATTTTAGGTTTCTTAAGAGGATGATCAGGCAAAGCATTAAGTAACTTGAGAAGCCTCCCCCAAGCTTGTGGGAGACTCTCTTCTTCAATTTGCACAAAATTATATATATCCCTCAAAGCAGCTTGTTTCTTATGAGTAGGGAAATATTTAGCAGAGAAGTAATAAATCATATCCTGGGGACTAGGCACACAACCAGGATCAAGAGAATTAAACCATATCTTAGCATCACCCTTTAATGAGAACGGAAATATTTCGAGTATATAAAAGTAGCGCGATCTCTCATCATTAGTAAACAGGGCAGCTATATCATTTAACTTAGTAAGATGTGCCACAACAGTTTCAGATTCATAGCCATAAAAAGGATCAGATTCAACCAAAGTAATTATATCAGGATCAACAGAGAATTCATAATCCTTATCAGGAACATAGATAGGTGAAGTAGCAAAAGCAGGGTCAGGTCTCATCCTATCTCTAAGAGATTCTTTACTCCATTTAACTAGCAGCCTCTTAAGTTCATATCTATCCTGGCAGGCAAAAATAGCTGCAGAAGATCCCGCATCAAAAAGATAACCCTCAGGAATAGCAGGCATATTTTCATCATCACTTTCATCATTGTATTCAGTTTTAATAATTTCTCTTTCTCAAGACCTAGAAATTTGTTCATCTAGAAATTCACCAAGGGGCACAGTAGTATCAAGCATAGAAGTAGTTTCATCATAAGTATCATGCATAGCAGAAGTGGCATCATCAATAACATGCGACATATCGGACGAATAGCGAAGCAGGTTTAGGTGTCGCTAGCTAACTCATAACGTAAGGTGAATCAAGTGCGAGCTAGATGGCAGTTCCTTACCTCCCCTCGTAGTTGAGGGATAAATTGTTGTCTTAGCGTCTTTCAAGTTCTTCATAGTGTCCAGCAGATATAAATCCCAAGTGACTCAAAGAATAGAGCTATGCTCCCCGGCAACGGCGCCAGAAAATGGTCTTGATAACCCACAAGTATAGGGGATCGCAACAGTTTTCGAGGGTAGAGTATTCAACCCAAATTTATTGATTCGACACAAGGGGAGCTATTGGTGTCAAAACTGGCGGATCTCGGGTAGGGGGTCCCGAACTGTGCGTCTAGGCGGATGGTAACAGGAGACAAGGGGCACGATGTTTTTACCCAGGTTCGGGCCCTCTCGATGGAGGTAAAACCCTACTCCTGCTTGATTAATATTGATGATATGGGTAGTACAAGAGTAGATCTACCACGAGATCAGAGAGGCTAAACCTAGAAGCTAGCCTATGGTATGATTGTTGTTCGTCCTACGGACTAAAACCCTCTGGTTTATATAGGCACCGAAGAGGGTTAGGGTTACACGGAGTCGGTTACAATGGTAGGAGATCTACATATCCGTATAGCCAAGCTTGCCTTCCACGCCAAGGAAAGTCCCATCCGGACAGGGACGAAGTCTTCAATCTTGTATCTTCCTAGTCCAGGAGTCCGGCCAAAGGCTATAGTCCGGCTATCCGGACACCCCCTAATCCAGGACTCCCTCAGTAGCCCCTGAACCAGGCTTCAATGACGACGATTCCGTCACGCATATTGTCTTCGGTATTGCAAGGCGGGTTCCTCCTCCGAATACTTCATAGAAGATTTTGAACACAAGGATAGTGTCCGGCTCTGCAAAATAAGTTCCACATACCATCGTAGAGAGAATAATATTTACACAAGTTCAATCTGCTGACATATTCCGCAGCGTGACATCACACCACGGCCAAGCCTTTATTCGAATCGTTTTTACTGTCCCACCTCAGTGCGTTTAGCGAGGCGGTTTCCTTGGCACGTCTTGTCAAAGCAGAGATCGTGTCCACTTATTCCGGGATTCTCATTAATACGGGCGTGGGTAACCCAGTCGTGCCCGTTGGCACGCCTCCCCTATCGAAGGCGAGTCCTGAACAGTCACGGGGAGGGCTCCTGGTATTCAACCTCTTTATAAAGATACCAAGGCCCCGCTTGTCCCAACACCCAAAGCTCCAGATTCAGGCGCTTCGGACCTTCGATGATGTCCGGCTCCGACCTTCAAGGCCGGTGGATGCCTTCCTCCGTCACGGAAGAAGATGTCCTAAAGCTAAGAGATGCCAGGTATCTAACCGGCGAAATCTCGCATAGGCTGCCTGCCCAAGGGCAGGTTATTCCCTCTCCCAAGCCCGGTGAAAGCGTGGTGTTCGCGTCTCACTTCCTTCGGGGGCTAGGTTTCCCGACAGACCCCTTCGTGAGCGGGCTCATGTTTTATTATGGGCTGGAATTTCATGACTTGGATCCGGAGTCCATCCTCCACATCTCATCGTTCATCGTCGTATGTGAAGCCTTCCTCCGCATTACCCCTCACTTCGGATTGTGGCTCAAGACCTTCAAGGTGGAGCCGAAGATGATCAAGGGGCAACAGGCAGAGTGCGGAGGGGCTGTTATAAGCAAGAATGCTGACGCTCCATGGCCCGAGGGCTCTGAGGGAGTCCTGGACTAGGGGGTGTCCGGATAGCCGGACTATCATCACGGCCGGACTCCAATACTATGAAGATACAAGATTGAAGACTTTGTCCTGTGTCCGGATGGGACTTTCCTTGGCGTGGAAGGCAAGCTTGGCGATACGGATATGTAGATCTCCTACCATTGTAACCGACTCTGTGTAACCCTAACCTATCCGGTGTCTATATAAACCGGAGGGTTTTAGTCCGTAGGACAGAAAAACAATCATACCATAGGCTAGCTTCTACGGTTTAGCCTCCTTGATCTCGTGGTAGATCTACTCTTGTACTACCAATATCATCAATATTAATCAAGCAGGAGTAGGGTATTACCTCCATCGAGAGGGCCCGAACCTGGGTAAAAACATCGTGTCCCTTGTCTCCTGTTACCATCCGCCTAGACACACGATTCGGAACCCCCTACCGAGATCCGCGGTTTGACACCGACATTGGTGCTTTCATTGAGAGTTCCTCGTATGCGTCACCGATAGGCCCGATGGCTCCTTCGATCATCAACAACGACGCGGTCCGGGGTGAGACTTTTCTCCCGGACAGATCTTCATATTCGGTGGCTTTGCTGCTGCGGGCAATTAAGCAGCCATCTGGAGCAGATCGAAGCTCGCCCCAGCCATCAGGTCAGATTTTGAACTATACGACCGATGTCCGCGGAGACTTGATCTTCGACGGTTTCGAGCCGCAGCCAAGCGCGCCGCACTTTCTCGATGGGCATGATCTAGCTCTGCAGCCGAACAGTGCCCTGGAGGCCGCACCCGCATCCGCTCCGATCCTTAATCCGGAGCCGAATTCCCCGATCGAGGACGAGTGGTTGGACGCCGCCTCGGGGGCTACAATCTCTACGGCAATTGAGCCGAACTCCATCCCTGTCCTTTGCGAAGACCTCGACTTCAGGGTGCCGGACTCCTCTCCGGACTCCGAACCCTCCACGCCCCTGCCAATCGAATCCGATTGGGCGTCGGTCATGGAGTTCACGGCTATGGACATCTTTCAGCACTCGCCCTTTGGCGACATCCTAAATTCACTGAAGTCTCTCTCTTTATCCGGAGAGCCCTGGCCGGACTACGGACGGGAAGGTTGGGATTCAGACGACGAAGAAATTCAACGCCCACCCACCACCCACTTTGTAGCCACTGCCGATGATTTAACCGACATGCTCGACTTCGACTCCGAAGACATCGGCGGTATGGGCGGCGATGCGGAGACGACCAAGACCCAGCGCCTACAGGGCCTTTGGAAGGCCACCTCGTCATACGACATATACATGGTGGACATCCCAAAAGATGGGAACGGCAATGGAACAACGGAGGATGACCCTCCAAGAAGCAACGAAGCGCCCGGCGTCGGTGGCGCCGCTCTAAATCCGCCACAGCAAAAGCGGTGATTCGGCACGGGAGATAATAACACCCGGATAGTGCGAAGAAAACCCCTCGGCGGGACTCAGCGCGGGAGGAGGGAGAAGCAAGTCCGCACGACGGTCTGCGTAAAGAGAGGTCGAGGGCGATAATTATCGCCTCCCTCCGAAGATGAGGCAAGCCTCGGCGACAACGAATTTGTCGTGCACGAGGATCCCGCCAAACAGGGCGTTTCAAGCGCGGGCTTATAGCCACGGCAAGCAGCCTCAAGAAAAAGCAGCAACAACTTAGAGCTGATCAAGACCTGCTAGGATGGATGGACTGAAGTCCTTGCAGCGAAGAGTATGAACTCGAACGCCTCTCCAAAAGCTACCCCAAACGCAGGCCATTGCCCCGATTAGAGGAGGAAGCACCCAAGTCACCAGCGTACAACATGGCAGACCGGCCACCCCGTGGCCGCGACAGAGAGGCCTCTAGACCCTCCGTCCAAGCCATACCCCGACGCCGTTCAAAAAGTACCAAGGCACGGGAAAACGCGCCGGACTTGCGAGATATATTGGAGAATAAGGCAAAACATACAAGATCGATCTACGGATCGCGTGGGCGCCCCACGACGCGTGATTTATAACCGTCACGCCGAAACGAAACTCCGCCGGGCGAACACAACATACAAAGCTCATTCGAGCTGCGTCGTGATATAGCCCAATACAGAGGCGCCGCACACCCACTATGCTTCACAGATGAAGTAATGGATCATCAAATCCCTGAGGGCTTTAAACCCGTAAACATCGAATCATACGATGGTACCACAGATCCTGCTGTCTGGATCGAGGACTAACTCCTCCATATCCACATGGCCCGTGGAGATGACCTACATGCCATCAAATACCTCCCCCTCAAGCTTAAAGGACCAGCTCGGCATTGGCTTAACAGCTTGCCAGCAGAATCAATTGGTTGTTGGGAGGACCTGGAAGCCGCATTCCTTGATAACTTCCAGGGCACATATGTGCGACCACCAGACGCCGATGACCTTAGCCACATAATTCAGCAGCCAGAAGAATCGGCCAGACAATTATGGACACGGTTCCTCACAAAGAAAAATCAAATCCTTGAATGTCCGGATGCAGAGGCCCTTGCAGCCTTCAAACATAACATCCGCGACGAGTGGCTTGCCCGGCACCTAGGACAGGAAAAGCCAAAATCCATGGCAGCCCTCACAACACTCATGACCCGCTTTTGTGCGGGAGAGGACAGCTGGCTAGCTAGAAGCAACAACTTGGCCAAACACCCTGATAGTTCGAATACCAAGGACAGCAATGGCAGGTCGCGTCACAACAAGAACAAGCGCCGCGTGCGGCGATAATCTGAAGATCTGGCCGTCAATGCGGATTCAGAGGCTCTAAACCGGTCAGCGGAAGAATCCATTCAAAAGAAATAACCAGGGCCCGTCCAACTTGGACCGAATACTCAACCGTTTGTGCCAGATACATGGCACCCCCGAAAAACCAGCCAATCACACCAACAGGGACTGTTGGGTGTTCAAACAAGCGAGCAAGTTAAGTGCGAACTCAATGACAAGGGCTGCATAGCGATGACGAGGAAGAGCCCGGCCGCCCGAACAATAGAGGACAGAAGGGTTTTCCCACACAAGTGCGGACGGTGAACATGATATCGCAACCCACATACCCAAATGGTAGCGGAAGCGTGCACTACGGGGCGTATATGCGATGGAGCGATCGCCCCAAAGTTCAACCCATGGTCTTCCTGCCCGATCACCTTGATCGAAGGACCACCCACTAACATCCGTCCACGGCGGTTTCGCCGCATTGGTTCTTGACCCAATTGTTGGCGGATTTCACCTCACCGAGTCCTGATGGACGGCGGTAGCAACTGAACCTGCTTTATCGGGATACAATGCGCAAAATGGGCATAGACCCTCAAGGATTAAACCTACAAAGGCGACCTTTAAAGGCGTCATACCAGGTGTAGAGGCCAATTATGCGGGCTCGGTTACACTCTAAGTGGTCTTGGATCCCGGATAACTTCCGAAGCGAAGAGTTAATCTTCGACATCGTCCCGTTCATGGCGGCTATCATGCCTTGCTCGGACGAACCGCATTGCAAAGTTCAATGCGGTGCCGCACACGCATACCTCAAGCTCAAGATGCGGGCCCTCGAGGTAATCACGGTCAATGGAAACACGAGCGCTCTCTCCGAATGGAGGAGCACACGGCGACCGTCGAGGCGGAGGTGCAAAGCAGCCTCTCACGACAATTCTCGAGTCCGGCCACTAAGCATCCGGACACCGCCAAGCGCGCCCGGAGTAACCTACAACAAGACCGCCTGGCACGATTCAAGCACGCGTAGCAATCCGGCCCCAACCCCAGCCCTCGCGAAATTGCGAAGCTAGTATTACGCGTACATAATTACGCTCTGGAGATACCATGGGCATATGGGGAGGGGCACGACCACGGCACGCCAAGAATGCGGCTCGACCGCACCAGGGGCTCCCGATTGTGTCATTCTTTTTTCTTATGTTTCTTTTTTCTTACTCTCAGGACTCCGTCTTCCAGAAGTCCTGTCCGGCACTAGAATCGCCGAACTCATGATGCAACAGCCAGGGAAGCAGAAAGCTACGTCAAGTGTTCAGGTGGTCTCTATTACGAGCATTATACCTGTTTTACATATCATCCATAGCTTACCCTGGAGAGGACATGTTAGATAGTCCCATTCCTTGCTTATCGCACTATTTGTATCGTCCTGCCTTCATTGCGGTACCTTTTGAATAAACAATGCATAGCTTTTGCCTATTATTGCACTCTTTTCTTTATCTATATATATGTTCATTTCATGACATGTTGCACTCGTACACTTTAGTGCGACCAATACACCGAGGGCTTAAGTACCCCAAAATTATGGTGTGATAAGTCCGAACACTTTCACAAGTCGGCACCCGAACTTATAGCATTATATGAATCGGCTCGAATCATGTCTTGGGTCAATAGTTGGGTTTGCCCGGCTCCGTGTTTTGGTACCTTACGTTCCGTTATATCGGCTAAGGTAGCACGGAGAACCACTGCGATTGTGCCCAGTTGAGCTGGGTCGAGCACCTCGATGGAAAGCTAAAACTGACCGTCATGATAGAGGCGAGAGCGATCGCTGTTCGAGAGGTTTTTGGGTCCCTAAAGACTTATGCCGCTTAGGCGAGGAACGAATTGTCCGGCCAAAGGCGTGGATAGCGCCCGAACTCGGTCTTCGAATACTAGGGGCTTCGCGAAATTTAAAATTATAGAATTCTATGGCTAAGTGAGAGTGTTCAAGCATTATAAGTCCGGTTGCCTTGTTACGTTGTGTTGGCGCCTCCTAGATGGACCCAAGAATGGGAACAAGAGTGCTCAAGTTTATCCCAAACACCCGGCACTTTCGTGGCATGGGGGCTAAAGCAAACGACTTGCCATCTCTCAAATTTGTTAAACAGCCGCACAGAAGGTAATATTTTAAATTAACAAGCGTTGCTTAGCGCATATGAACAAGTTTTCAGTGTACAGGATAACAAATGCGAGTCTATTAAAAATTACATCTTTGGAGCACTCATCCGCTATTCGGCGGGCACCCTTCAGGAGGCCCTCATAGTACATTTCGGGCGTGCGATGCTCCTTGCCCTTCGGTGGCCCGTCCATCACAAGCTTCTCCGCATCCAGCTTGCCCCGGTGCACTTTAGCACGGGCAAGGGCCCGACGGACACCTTCAATGCAGACGGAGCGCTTGATGACTTCAATCTGTGGACAGGCGTCCACCAGCCGCTGCACTAAGTCGAAGTAGCTCCCAGGCATGGCCTCCAATGGCCACAGCCAACTATAAGGCCCTTCATGGCCTGTTCGGCGACCTTGTGGAGCTCGACCAGCTGCTTCAGCTGGTCGCTCAGGAACACCGGATGTCGGCCTCGGCATCTTGAGACCAGAACACCTTTTCCGTCGAGCTCCCTCCTTGGCGCGGTAGAATGCGGCAGCATCGGACCACTCTGGGGCAAATCTGCGAATGCTCTGGAGAGCTCGAATCCGGGTAAGTAATAGGTAATTCACTTTCACATGCTTGCTTTGCATAAAGAATGCCTTACCGCCGCTATCTTCTTTAATGATTCAATTTCTTGGAGGGCTTTTTGGGCCTCGGCCTTAGCAGCTTTGGCACTCTCAAGAGCCGAGGCGAGCTCGGACTCTCGAGTCTTGAGTCACGCTCCAAACTCTCGTGTTTTCCACGAGAGCTTGGAGCTCTTGCCGCTCCTTAGCCAGCTCGCCTCCCCTTCTCTCGCTCGGTGCGTTCCGCAGCCCGCTTTGTTTTGCCCACGGACACCGCTTCCTTGAGGTCGCCACCTCGTTCGTGGCCCTGCAGTACCCATGTTATTCCTGTTATTTTTGCAACAAAACCTTTTCTATAAGGTATTTCTTTAATAAGGTATTACTTACCTTCCTTGTCCTCGAGCTGCTTCTTGGCTTGTCCGAGCTCGTTCTCGGACCGCTCGAGGTTACTGCTTCAATGCATTGACCTCCATGATCGGTCTTGGCGAGTCAGGCAGCGCAGCCTGCATTCCCATATTGACATACTTATGTTAGACTCCTGCGTATATCTTTTTAGATCCTTAGTCCGGCTTTTCTTTCCGAACACCGAACTAAGCATCGAGAACTCTGTCTATCGGTAATATTTTACATATTCTAAACTTACCTCAAAGCTTTGTTAGAAGGCTGGTACAGGCTTGAGTCAGCCCGCTCTTGGCGGACTGAACTGTCGGATCACCGCACTCATAACAGTGTGGTGCTCCTCCTCGATGGAAGCGCTGTTAAGCGCCTCGATGCTATCCGGTGCCTCGGTTGGGCGGAGGACACGGCGTCTTCCTTCTTCTGAAGGACCGCTTGCGGACTCGGAACGCTGAAGGTTCGGCATGGAGTCCGGACAAGGGTGGGCTTAGAGCCCCAGGGTCTTGCCCCCACGCGCTGAGTCAGGGAGGTTGCCTTGTGGCGCCTCCTGCACCACCTCCTCTTGACCAGACCCCCTGGGGCACCACCTCGGTGTCGTCCATGGCGTGAGGCGAGGGCGGTCGGCAAAAGTACTCTCCATTCCGGCGAACCCGAGGACCCGCTCGTCGAAGCGGCCAGCTTCGCTCTTGGGCGGGCTGCATGATTGTTCGACATTAGAGAACACTATGCAATAATAAAAAGTCATGGGTATCCGGACACTTACGATCTCGCCGAGGCTTGGCCCTTGTTGGCCAATCCTCCTCGTCGTTGTCGGCGTTGGTGGAGAAGTCCGGAGGAAGGTTCTTCCTTCTTGGACCCTCCGGCCTCCCGGTTAGGCGGCCTTCCTTTCCTCTCCTCCCGGCTGGGGAGAAGCTTCTTCTTCCTCCTCCTCGTCCTCGGGAGAAGATTCTGCTTCAGATCGACAGCACTTGGCGTCGGGAACTCCTTGAGTTCCGTGGCCTCCTTCTTAGCCTTCTTCTCGGCACCACATGGGATGCGGAGCCAGCAGCCCGTCAATCAGGCGTCCGCTGGGTCTTCCGGCAAGGCTGGACAGTTAATCTGTCGGGCGTCTTCAACGATCTTGTCAAAGATTAGGGAGTTTTAGATCCCACAGAGTCAATCTATGAAAAAGAGTCCGTAAAGGGTAAAATAACTTACCTCGCCCGACTTGGCGCGCGAGCTGTATCCGCGATCTTTGTTAGCGGATGCAGGGGCTTGGCGCCCTTGAACAGCACCTTCGGGCATCTTACGTGCGTAGTGTCGAAGAGCGGCTCAAGATTCGGTCTTGTGCGGATCGAACTCCACAAATTAAAGGCCCGTTGTTGGCATGGGAGAATCCGGCGGATGAGCATCACCTGGATCACGTCGACAAGCTTGAGATTCTTGTCCACCAGGTTTGGACGCATGTTTGGAGTCCGGATAGCTCGTCCGAATTCCCCCACGCCGGGCCGTCTCTTTCCATGGCGAGAGCCGTGTGGGAAGCCAGATCTGAATTGGGGCCGCCACCCATTCGAGTCGCGTGGCTCGGTGATGTAGAACCACCCGATTGCCACCCTTTATTGTCTCCACAAAGGCGCCCTCGAGCCATAGGACTTTGGCCATCTTGCCAACCATGGCGCCTCCGCACTCCGGCAGCGGCCGCCCACTACCTTGGCGGACGTTGAAGATCTTCAGCCATAAGCGAAGTGGGGCTGGATGCAGAGAGGAAGGCCTCGCACCTGACGATAAGCGCCGAGATGTTGAGGATGAAATTGGGGCCAGGTCGTGGAAGTCTGGGCCGTAGTAGAACATGAGCCCCGGACAAATGGGTGAAGTGGAAAACCTAGTCCAGCGGAGGAAGTGGGGAGAAACACCACCCTCTCATGGGGCACAGGGGTTGGAATAAGCTGCCCGCGTCGGGCAGCCTGTGCGCGATGTTGCGGACAAATATCCGGCCTCCCAGATCTTGTGATGTGCCCCTCCGTGGCGGAGGAGGCCATCCACCTGCCTCCGCTCGACATGGTTGGAGAAGGTTGAGGTGGGATGTGCGGACTTGGCGCTGGAGCTCGAGTCTTGTGAAATGGATAAGCAAAGGAGGAAGAAGGCGTGGGTGAAAAGGTGGATCCTTATCCCTTATATGGACGGACGAAGCTATCGTCCCCACCACCTGGTAAAACTCGCTTATCTCCCAAGCGTCGTAATCAATGGCGCGGATGGGTTACTACGTCCGTATTGATGAGAATCCCGGAATAAGGGGGCGATCTATGCTTTGATAAGGCGTGCCAAGAAACCGCCTCGCTAAGCGGCTGAGGTGGAGCAGTAAAAAGCGATTCATATAAAGGCCTGGCCGTGGTGTGATGTCACGCCGCGGAATACGTCGACAGATCTGTGCAAAAGTTATTCTCTCTCGGTGGTATGTGGAACTTGTTTTGCGAGCGGACACTATCCTGGTGTTCAAAACCTTCTATGAAGTATTCGGAGGAGGAACCCGCCTTGCAATGCGAAGACAATATCGCGCCGGACTCGTCGTCATTGAAGCCTGGTTAGGGACTCTTGAGGAGTCTGGACTAGGGGTGTCGGATAGCGGACTATCATCACGGCGGACTCCAAGACTATGAAGATACAAGATTGAAGACTTCGTCCCGTGTCCGGATGGGACTTTCCTTGGCGTGGAAGGCAAGCTTGGCGTCTGGATATGTAGATCTCCTACCATTGTAACCGACTCTGTGTAACCCTAACCTATCCGGTGTCTATATAAACCGGAGGGTTTTAGTCCGTGGGGCGAGAACAACAATCATACCATAGGCTAGCTTCTAGGGTTTAGCCTCCTTGATCTCATGGTAGATCTACTCTTGTACTACCCATATCATCAATATTAATCAAGCGGGGTAGGGTATTACCTCCATCGAGAGGGCCCGAACCAGGTAAAAACATCGTGTCCTTTGTCTCCTGTTACCATCCGCCTAGGCGCTTGAGTTCGGGACCCCCTACCGAGATCCGCGGTTTTGACACCGACAGGCTCTTTTCAAGAGGAGCTCAGTCTATGGCAACAAGAGTGGTTTTATATCCACAGCTCGAGGGCACCACATGGGTGGCGCCACCTGCCTTCGGTCGGGTCCTCCACTTGCGGCTGGTGTCATGGGTCAATAAAGGAGGCTTGTTGGAGGCCGTCCAGGGCGTGCCCTTGTTGCGAGGGCCGTATTGAGACCTCCTAGAGAGAGATCAATCTGGTCTTAGTAGCGCGCAGGTCATGCTGATTCATGCGCAGCCTGCCTGCAAGCGTCGCCCCCTCCGCTGTGGGAGTTCAATCCGGAGGGACCACGAGCTCTCCAACATTTTATGGGCATAGCGCCCGGAGATGTACAAACTGTTCTTGGATCACAAGCAATGTGTCGGACTTCGACCGAGGGCGCAGTCTGAGCTGCAATTGCTGGATGCTCAAGTAAGTAGTCCGTGCCGGACCGCTATCCGTATATTTATCATAAACTTGCCCTTAAAGAGTTGTCCCTTAAGCAGGAGTGGATAAGCGAAAGCAAAACTGATCGGTGTCGGTCCCCCTCCCGAGACCACGCGGATCCGTGTTAACCAAGATCTTTGGAGGCTGCGCCTTTAGAAGAAAGCGAAGGGGAACAAGGAAGCTACTGCCTCCATAAAGGAGGTTATCAAGAAAGGAGGATCGAGAATCCCTCCATCCGAGAGAGAAGAGGACCGCCTCTGAAGATCCGGAGACCAAGGCCTCAAAGCGGGGAAGAAATCTTGCCCGGAGGTCCTGCGCGGAAGATGCCCGACCGCATTATTTCCCCAAGGAGATCAGCCCTCCAGTGAGCCGTAAGTAGAGAGGAGTTTTAAAATAAGAGACATCCCTGTTTTATTTTTGAAGATGACCGAAATTTTACCTTGTAGTTCGGATCTCAGCCCTTCTCGTGAGCTCGTCTTGAGGATCTTCGTCCGGAGATGATGGAGGCGGAATGCCTCCCCTGCCATACCGCCTAGCGAGGCGGGCGATCCTAAGGTGTCGTCGCGGAGGTTTCTCGAATCCGGCAGGGGTGGAGGCGGTCGTGGGCCCTCGAGCCCTCCGTGTCGGCCTTGAAAAAGGCCATCGGGCGAGTCCGGCACCTCTGGTGCAGTCGGAGGAGTTTAAGGGTCTGCTCGAGGCGAGTGTCTATCTCGAGAGGATCACCGTGCATTGATGGAGTACGATGATTGAAAAAATTTCGTCCATGAAGCGGGTTATGCGAGCCGCCCGAGTTTCTTGACAGGTTTTGAGGTGCGTGCAATGATGTACCTTTTGGCGGTTCCGCATATATAAGATCGCCCTATGTAGATAGTAGCCCTGAGACTCGGTGCGTTTGTCAAAAATGACAGCGTGCGAGATCATAATCAGTTATAATATGTCGCCCTTCCTATGTAGGTGGCGGGCGTCGGTGGCTAGCGGATGATGAATTTGCGAACTAAGCGGCAACTTGCGTGGCGGATGCCGACATCGCGCTTGTCAATAAGCGGCAGCGAGTCACAAGGTATCACGGTTTCTCCGCGGACACAGGAAGGGAGCTTGATGCCCGTGCCTTAAAAATGCATGCTTGATGCAGATGGTGCGCTGCCATGGAGAACCTTGGTGGAGCTTGCCGAGCCAAGGAGCAGGCGGAAAAGTGATCTGCTGCCTTAAAAGCGGCGAAGAGCTAAAAGCGAACAGGCTGCTCCTGCCAAGCAAGAAGGAAATGGCGAGATGGCCGTGAAGTTGAAGAATGCTACCGACCGCTCTGAGCTTCTTGAAAAAGAAGGTCGGCGAACAAGAGACTGAAGAAGGCCACCACGAGGCCAAGGATGTTCGCTCTGTGATGAGAGCTATGAAGGAGGAGCTCGTCGGGCGGAGATATTGCGGCTGAAAGCCCTTTACGCTGCGGAGGAAGTTCACGGATCCTAAATATGCTCAGTTGGACGGCTGTGGAGTAGTGAGGATGCTTATCTAGACTTGGCGGCGAGTGTCGCGGACCTGACCGAACACCGGTCGAAAAAGGATCACGAGATAGAAGAGCTTTTTGGTCGCGATTCCATAATCCAGGCGTCCACTTCCATTAACGATCGTTTGGCGAATGGGCGGAGCTGAATAGGTTGTCCGGACTTGCCATGAAGAATGTCGTGACTCATTTGTGGCGAAAAGGCCGAGCGAAGAAGTTATTTTGGCTTGGTGCAGCGGTTCCTTGGTGCGGTGCCGTATATCAAAGCAATGAGGCGGTCGGCATGCATAGAGGTGCGCGGATGGCTCTTGCCGTGTCAAGACATCTTGGCGGAGATGAAGGCCACGATGTTGCATCCCAAGATTGAGACGGAAGCAGTACTGTCGAGCACTATTTTCGGGAAGTTCTTGAGCGCTCGTTTAATAGAGGCAGCGATGCTCGAAGGATATTATGTTGAATAACATGTATTATTGTGAAACAATGTTTGATGGAATATAAAAGCTTTTTATACTTGTGCTTTGAAGAATTAAAATACCTCATGTGCGGCCGTTAATGTATATGTGTATATAACCTAAAAGATGGCAGTCTTTGGCTTCATTACGCATATAATGCGGGGTGTTTCTGCGCCTTTTCACACTTGATCAACGTCTTGGTCCTACAAAGGAGGTGATAGCGCAGCAAACTAGGCAACGGACTATAATGCTTTATCACTTTCATTTAGCCATAGGAGTTCGACGGTGGGGCTACTATATAGCCCCTAGGGCACCAGCTCACCCGAATTCGAGGCGCGTATGTGCTGGCAGGAAGCGGCCCTTCGTCAATCTTGGAGGAATTCTAAAGGTTCAGCGGGTCATCAGTGGTTGACCAGTCTCACGCTATATCATGACGATCAGGTTTTCGGCTTTCTCTCTTGAGGTGCTCGCTTTGGCGAACGGGGCTGTCGCGATAGTTCTCCTGGTGCCGCATTAGCCGATAGAGCGGAGCGTAAGGCAGCAAAACACGGGAGCAGGCAAACCCAACATTTGACCAAAGACATGATTGAGCTGATGCATATAAGGCCTAACTCGAGACGCCGAACACTCCCTAAGGTATTCGGTCTTTATGAAAACAGGTCGAACAATCGCCCTTGGTAATAAGCCCCTGGTGTCCAGGTACGCGCGAAATTCTGACGTGGCCTATGCCAAAACGTCAGCCTCCTCCTTGGTTATAGCAAGAAAACGGGGGATGTGTATCAACAAGAGAAAGTGAAAAAGGTTTACGCAGGGTCTTAATCTGAAAAGAATCCTTGCGACGGGTCCCTACTACACGTCTGCGCCTGTGTCTCCGTTGTGCGTATCACGGGCGGGTGTATACGATGTTAATCTGTAAAGAGAGGACTTAGTTGAAAAAGGTCATGCAAAATGTACGTTATATTAAATAAACAAAGTACAATTCAAAAATGAATAAAATTGAGCTTTATGGTCTCTTGTTGCGGAGCCCTTATGCGGGGGTATGTGTCTAGTAAGCCCTTGTATGTTTATGCGGACTCGTCCAGCCGTGTCAAAGTGCAGACGACCTGTCTAAGTGCTTTTATTGGTGAAGCGGTTTTATTGTGTGGCTGACAAGGCAACATACGATTTTCGGACTCGAGGAACCCTTTATGTTTTCTTTTAGAGATGATGCAGCGTGGACCGGGCATTTTAAGTGTAAGAGATGCATAGTGCGGTATTGCGTTAAAGCGGTAGCTTGGCGTCCCAATAGTGCTTGATAGCTACTTGTAAATGGGCGAGGTGGAAGGTTAACTTTTGGGCGGAAGTTGTCGGGTGAGCGAACACAACCTCTAGCGATGAGAGCCCGTACAATGGGCATATGGGCTGGCATTACCCTTGAAAGGAAGTGTTGCTATGGCAAAATTAGGTTGGGTCTATCCCCATTTTGCGGATTGTGTCACGATATAGAAGGTTTAGATCCTTGCCGCCGTCCATTAGGACTTGTGAAAATTGGAGTCCGCCAATTATCGGATCTAATATCAAGGCAGTCAACCTGCATTTAGTATACTTCTAGAGTAATCCCGATGGTCGAAGATGATTGGTTTTAACAACCCGATGGCGGGACTCCTCCGGGATAGGCCGTATGGCGCGTACCTCTATGGGCGCCGCTCTATTTTTCCCTTTTGTCATGCGAAGTGAGTTTACTATTTTGATTTCTTGTGGTAAATTCTTTTGTTTTCCGGTGCTCTGCTTTTGGGGTTCGTCATCGTCCTCGCTTGGTGTGTCGAGCCCCTTGTGTTCAGCGTTGAGTTTGCGGACTGCTTGTGACAACAATCTCTGTGGGTATGGTTTGCGGGCTTCCCGGGAGTAATGTGGATTTGGCATATCTTGTCCAAGATTTTGTTTAAGTTAGATAGCTCGTCCATGTTATCCTTAAGGGGCAGATTTTTATGATTCTGCCCAGAGCTTTTGAATCCGGCGTTGACTGCCGTGCTCTTCGGGCTGTTTCCCTTGGTCCGACGCTGGTCCTTGCTGCGTCGTGGTTTCCCGTTTCCATCCCTGACTTCGGATGTACTTGGGTCGCTAGTGCTGCATCTTGCCAGCCAGCTATCCTCTCCCGCGCAAAAGCGGGTCATGAGGCTTGTTAATGTGGCCATTGTTCTTGGCTTTTCTTGGCCGAGGTGTATGGCGAGCCATTCGTCTCGGATGTTGTGTTTGAAAGCTGCTAAGGCTTCGGCGTCCAGACAGTCGACTATTTGGTTATTTTTGGTAAGGAATCTGTTCCAAAATTTCCGGGCTGACTCTTCGGGTTGTTGAGTTATGTGACTTAAAGCATCGGCATCCGGAGGTCGGACATAGGTCCCTTGAAAATTTTCCCGAAAAGCGTCCTTGAGCTCCTCCCAAATTCCAATGGTGTATTCGGGAAGGCTTTTAAGCCAATGCCGAGCTGGCCCGTTGATCTTGAGGGGTAAGTATTTTATGGCGTGGAGATCATGTCCTCTAGCCATGTGTATGTGGAGGATGTAATCCTCAATCCAGACTCCAGGGTCTGTTGTTCCGTCGTATGCCTCTATGTTTACGGGCTTGAATCCCGCTAGAAATTCATAATTCAGCACCTCATCGGTGAAACATAGGGGGTGTGCGGCACCCCTATATTTAGGTGTACCGTGATGTTTGGATACTTGATGTGTTGCATTGCTTACTAGAGCTTGCTTTCTTGGCCCGTAGATAGATCTAAGCTGGGCCATCTTTTTAATCTGAATCCTATGCGGATCGCGTGCGGCTTGTGTCTTGGCGCCGTTTGCCGCTCTCTGTTTTCCATGGGGTGCGTCCATCCGACCGGGTGGCCTCTTTGTTTTTCGATTGCGGGGGCTCTCGGCCTCCTCATCAAATCGGGCAGTAGTTTTCGCTTTGGGTAGCTCTTCGTTCGGCGGCCCGCCGTGTTTGTCTACGTGTTGAGTACTTTGCTCCATCTGATTACGAGTGCATCTTCCGCTGTTTTGAGCTTCCGCCTTTTTTGAGGCTACTGCGGTGGCGATGAGCTTTTGTGGAGGTTCTTCTGCTCCGACAACTTGTCCGGCGTGAAGATCGTGCGGACTATTATCTTCGCCGAGGATGGGTTGTTTATCCAGATTGTCTTGTTGGACGGTTGCTCGATAGCATGTTAAGTGCGTCCACCGGTTTGCCCTGCTCTATGGCTGGAGTCGTATGGCTGTTGTCTTTGTCGGCGGGACTTTGGCGGCGCTTACGTCGCCGTTTTGACTTGCTTTTGAAGGAATGATCCTTCGTGGCGTCCTTGTTCCTCATCGTCGCTTCCTTTAGGTGTGTCCACCATGTATACATCGTGAGATGAGGTGGTTCTCCGATGCCCTATAGGTGCTGGTTCATGTTCCTCCCTACATCATCGTCCATACCGTCGATGTCTTGGTCGAAGTCGAGCATGTCGGTTAAATCATCGGCGGTGGCTCTGAAGTGGGTGGTGGGTGGGCTTTAAATTTCTTAGTCGTCCGCATCCCAACCTTCGACCATAATCCGGCGGGGCTCTCGATAGAGAGAGACTTTATTGAATTCAGGATGTCACCAAAGGCGAGTCTTTGAAAGATGTCTGTGGCGGTGAATTCCATGATCGGCGTAATCGGATTCGATTAGGCGAGGCACGGAAGGCTCGGAGTCGAGAGAGTCGGCACCTTGGAATTCTGAGCCGCAAATGGCGGGGTAGGTGTGCGGCTCAATCGCCCGTGAATCGCGGAGCCTGGGCGGTGTCCAGCCACCCGTCCTCAATCGGCCTTGATCGGCTCAGCGCTAAAGGTCGGGCGGACAACGTGCGACCTCGGGACCTTTGTTGGTGAGAGAGCTAGATCATGCTCCTCGTGACGGTGCGGCACACGCTTGGCTGTGGCTCGAACCGTCGAAGATCAAGTCTCCAGAGACGTCGGCCGTCTAGTTTAAACTTCAAATCTGACACAGGTGGCGGGCGTAGCTCAATCTGCTCCAAATGGCCAAGCGAATTGGCCCGCAGTGCAAAGCCGCCGAATACGAAGATCTGTCCGGGGAGATAAGTCTCACCCTGGAGCGCCAAGCGAAGGAGGAGCCATTGGGCCTAAAGATGACAACACAGAGGAACTCTCAATGAAAGCGCCAATGTCGGTGTCAAAACCGGCGGATCTCGGGTAGGGGGTCCCGAACTGTGCGTCTAGGCGGATGGTAACAAGAGACAAGGGACACGATGTTTTTACCCAGGTTCGGGCCCTCTCGATGAAGGTAAAACCCTACTCCTTGATTAATATTGATGATATGGGTAGTACAAGAGTAGATCTACCACGAGATCAGAGAGGCTAAACCCTAGAAGCTAGCCTATGGTATGATTGTTGTTAGATCCTCGGACTAAAACCCTCCGGTTTATATAGGCACGAAGAGGTTAGGGTTACAAGGAGTCGGTTACAATAGTGCGAGATATACATATCCGTGTCGCCAAGCTTGCCTTCCACGCATGAGAAAGTCCCATACGGACACGGGGCGAAGTCTTCAATCTTGTATCTTCATAGTCCAGGAGTCCGGCCAAAGGCTATAGTCCGGCTATCCGGACACCCCCTAATCCAGGACTCCCTCAGGAGCCAAAGAATATTCTCAAGTATTAGCAGCTGAGTTGTCAATTCAACCACACCTGGAAACTTAGTATCTGCAGTAAAGGGTTTAGTAGCAAAGTAATATGATAGTGGTGGTAACAGTAACAAAAGTAAAGACAGCAAGAGTAATGTTTTTGGTATTTTTGTAGTGATTGTAACAGTAGCAGCGGAAAAGTAAATAAGCGTAAACCAGTATATGGAAAGATCGTAGGCACCGGATCAGTAATGGATAATTGTGCCAGATGTGGTTCGTCATGTAACAGTCATAACATAGGGTGACATAGAACTAGCTCCAATTCATCAATGTAATGTAGGCATGTATTCCGAATATAGTCATACGTGCTTATGGAAAAGAACTTGCATGACATCTTTTGTCCTACCCTCCCGTGGCAGTGGGGTCCTATTGGAAACTAAAGGATATTAAGGCCTCCTTTTAATAGAGAACCGGAACAAAGCATTAGCACATAGTGAATACATGAACTCCTCAAACTATGGTCATCACGAGTGGTCCCGATTATTGTCACTTGGGGTTGCGGATCATAACACATAGTAGGTGACTATAGACTTGCAAGATAGGATCAAGAACACACATATATTCATGAAAACATAATAGGTTCAGATCTGAATTCATGGCACTTTCGGGCCCTAGTGACAAGCATTAAGCATAGCAAAGTCATAGCAACATCAATCTCGAGAACATAGTGGATACTAGGATCAAACCCTAACAAAACTAACTCGATTACATGATAAATATCATCCAACCCATCACCGTCCAGCAAGCCTATGATGGAATTACTCACGCTTGCGGCGGTGAGCATCATGAAATGGTGATGGAGGATGGTTGATGATGGCGACGACGACGAATCCCCTCTCCGGGCCCGAGCGGACTCGAGATCAGCCCTCCCGAGAGAGATTAGGGCTTGGCGGCTCCGTGTCGTAAAAGCGATGAAACTTTCTCTCTGATTTTTTTCTCCCAGCCAATATATGGAGTTGGAGTTGGCGTCGGAGGGTCTCAAGGGCCCACAAGGTGAGGCGCACCCTAGGCGCCCCACCCATATGAGGCAGTGTGGGCCCCTGGTCTTCATCTTTAGCGAGGATTTTTATTATTTTTTATAAGACATCCGTGGAGTGTCAGTCATTCAAGAACTTTTGTTTTACTGCACATAAAACAACATCATAGGTCTGCTGAAAACAACGTCGGTCGGGTTAGTTCCATTCAAATCATACAAGTTAGAGTCCAAAACATGGGCAAAAGTGTTTGGAAAAGTAGATACGACGGAGACGTATCAGTGCCCGAGCGCCTCCCTCGTGATGTTGGCAAGGTCCGAGGCCCTCCAGAGATGAGCCCCCGAGCCCTGCCCGAGAAGGGAGCCGGGCGCGCCTTCCTATGCGATGGAGGGAGGCGCCCCTGGCGTGGGCGCTGATCCTGACGAGGTTCTAGTCGCGACGCCACCCTCCTGTGGTCCTGCATGGTGCAACTGCTTCTTCTTCTTGGGGGTGGCCTCAGGAAGGCACTCGCCCTTGCTGTCGGGGTCGTCGATTGCTGCAGCTTGGAAGGCACGCTCAAGGGAGCACACCACATCTCTTTCTTCGCATGGGACCGTGATGATTCCGCCGCTTCCTGGCATCTTGAGGACATTGTAGCCGTGATAGGTCACCACCATGGACTTGGCGATCTGGATGCAGAGGATGGCATTGTCTGCGGCGGATGGATGTGCTTGACGTCAAAGTCGATGAGTTCGGTCTTGGTAGTTTTGCGTTCTCCGAAGGTGATGGGAAGGCGGACCTGCCCGATCGAGGTAGTGGAGCCGTCGGTCCTCGATAAAGGCTTGATGGTGCAAGCTGGTCATACAACACTTGGAGGTTGTCGAGCGATGTCGGCCAGACGGGGCGTTGAGCCTGCGCTGTCGTCGATGAGGTCTTGGTGACTTGCATGTTGCGTGGTAGGGAGCAAAGCATCGGGGGCGCTGCGGTAGCCGTGCGCAGAGTTGATCTGCGAACCGAAGGTGATGGCGCGCAGACCACTGGCGGGCGTGTGGCCTCAAGCTTGGGAGGACTGCATTCACTTCACGAGCAAACTGTTTGAAGATACGCTGCGAGGCTGGGGCCTGAGCTCCGCCCAAGATGCAGGCGATAACGCGCGGCTCCTGGAAGCCACCAGCCCCTTCATCTTGATGGTGGTCGTCATTCCTTCTTGGCGGCAGCGGTAGTGGGGGAAGACCGGCGTTGTCCTGAAGACGATCCTCACGAGGCTGGTCCCTCCAGGCGCCCTCGTGAGGCTGATCCTGCCAGCGGTCCTCACGAGGTCGGTCACGCCACTCCTGGCGTGGGCCATGGTCATCCCAGCGTCCGCCACCACGTCCTCCTCCTCAGCCGTAGCCCCGGTCGTTGCGCTCGGGGCGTTGATCGAAGCGTCCTTCTCGAATGGCTCTGAGCTCTTGACAGTCGCTGGTGTTGTGGGTATGCAGGTTATGGAAGGCGCAGAATGGTCGACTGCTCTTGGATGACTCGGGCTGGTCTCTGCTGCGCTTGGTGTCCGGCTCCGCCGCGAGCACGACTGCTCCCTTGCGCTTCACGTCCTTGGCCTTGACTTTCTTCTCCTCCGGGTCCAGAGCCGGGAGCTCGAGGAGG
This sequence comes from Aegilops longissima, assembly GCA_021605205.1. Lineage (NCBI taxonomy): Eukaryota > Viridiplantae > Streptophyta > Magnoliopsida > Poales > Poaceae > Aegilops > Aegilops longissima. The sequence continues at coordinate 408,144,452 of CM038676.1, read as the reverse complement.
GAGAGGCGCCCCTCCTCAGCTCTTGCGCACTTGGTCGCCAGGTTGAACAGCTCCAGGGACATGCATAGCTCCTCGTGGATGGCGAGCTCCTCCTTCATGTTGACGTCACGGACGCCATCAGAGAATGCGGAGATGATGGCCTCGTCATCACCTTAGGGATCTTAGGGCGAAGCGTTGTTGAAGCGCTGGATGTAGTTCGGAGGTCTCTCCTAGGTGTTGCTTGGCCGCGCGCAGGTCACCCGACGGTGGTGGTCATGATGCCACGGAAGTTAGCGGCAAGTGGTCGCGCATCTCGTCCCAGGAGGAGATCGAGCACAGAGGCAGGTTCAGGAGCCCGCGAGCGGCGCCGTCTTTGGCGCCATGGGGAACCAGTTCGCCATCACTTTCTCATCGCCGTTGGCCGACTTCGATGCTCAGCTCGTGAAGCTGCGGGAACTCCGTAGGTCGGGAGTGCCGTCGTGGCGAGAGCAGATCCGGCTTGAACTTGCCCGGCCGGTGGCCTTCGCCTTTCGGGGTGAAAAGCGCGGCAGCCGGCGTGGTCACGGGGCCCGTCTAGGAAGTGGAGCTTGGTCTTGGCGCCCAGCGCCCGCTTCTGACAGCGGCGGGGCCTTACAGCGACAAGCGATCACTGGCGCGGCGGTGTGAGGTGGCGGAGCATTCTCTTGCGGTCGAGGACTTCTTGACAGCTTCTTTCTTCACGCGCGGGCGCCGGACGCTGTGGGTCGCGCTGTGGAGCCACGCGCCTTGGCGCCAGGGGCCGTCTTGGTGCAGAGGTGGTGGATGTGCTCCGTGAGCTACATCGCCCGTAGCTGGCGGAGGGTGAGGCAGTGAGAGGGACGGCGCAGGGGAGCCCCTGCGGTGCTGAAAAGCTCGGCGATGCGGTCGAGCCAGTCCTCGTAGAGGTTGTCGACCGGGCGGTAGCGCAGGAGCTCATGCGCCATGAGGAGCGTAGCCCGTGCGTCCATGGGAGCGTGACAGGCGTGAGACGACGAACCAGCTGGAGTCGGCGATCAAGTGGCGGTGCAGCCGCCCTGTCGCACCAGTGCGCGAGACACTTGCTACTCGTTCCCCACGGTCGGTGGCGGCGTTAGCGGCGGCGGCGGAGCGGCAGGGTGGCCCGCCCGGCGAGGCGTCACGAAGCAGCGCAGGTGGCGGCGGCAGCCCGGCGCTCAGCGCTGAAGCGCCCGCGTCGTCCGCCATGGGGGCGATGAAGCGGCATGACGGGCGGCGGAAGGAAGCTTGGCACCCCCTACAGCACGCCAAATGTCGGATCACGGGTTCGGTAAAACCCTTAAGGTTCGAACTGCGGGGTGCGCGAGTTCTCCCCTACCAATCACGTCCTAGCTTGCTAAGATCTCGCAGACGAGCTCGGCGAACTTCGCAACACAAGGGGCCGAGGGGTTTATCTTGGTTCGGTCCACCGTTGTGGTGTAATACCCTACTCCAGTGTGGTGGTGGTGGATTGCCTCTTGGGCTGATGGTGAACAGTACAAGGGGAAGAACAACCTCCTGAGGTTGAGGTGTTCTTGAGCTCTGTGTGTGGATGAGGATCACTCAATATCAGATGAGGTGCCTCCGAATGAGTTATCTCCTACGGTGGTGGATAGTTCTACTTATATAGGCCCTGGTCCTCTCCCCAAATATTGAGCGGGAAGGGAGCCAACAACGGCCAATTTGAAAGGGGACAGCTAGTACAGCTTATCCTGACAAAATCGGTCTTCGCCTGCAAAAGGCTTTGGTGGTGACGCCGCCTTGGGCTCCATGGTGACCTCCGTCTTGCCGTCCTACTGGTCTTGGTCTCGTTGCAACGATATGGAAACCTTTGCTTGACGCCTTGGTACTCGTGCCTGCGCTCGCTTCCTTAGCACCAAAGGGGAAACAAGGACACTCCGCATGCTGGCGCCCGCCTGATCTTAATCGTCATGGCTCATGTCACGAGAACCTCGCGAGGTTTGCCTTGCCTTGATCTCTCCGCCCCTCGTGGGCAAACCTGGTGAGGCCGCCCCTGAGGAGGTCTTGTGTCGTCCGCCTCGCGAGGCTTGGCCCCTCGCGAGGGTCTTGAATGCCTTGTTGATGAAGATGGGTCCCTCTGGACCCAGCGAGCCACGCCATGGGCATGAGCGAGCAAGTCTGGGGACCCCCTTTCCCAGAACACCGACAATACGTGCTTATGGAAAGAACTTGCATGACATCATTTGTCCTACCCTCCCGTGGCAGCGGGGTCCATATTGGAAACTAAGGGATATTAAGGCCTCATTTTAATAGAGAACCGGAACAAAGCATTAACACATAGTGAATACATGAACTCCTCAAACTATGGTCATCACCGGGAGTTGTCCCGACTATTGTCACTCCGGGGTTACCGGATCATAACACGTAGTAGGTGACTATAACTTGCAAGATCAGATCTAGAACATGGATATAATGATGATAACATAAACGGTTCAGATCTGAGTTCATGGCACCTGGGCCCAAAGTGACAAGCATTAAGCATGGTAAAGTCATAGCAACATCTATCTAAGAACATAATGGATACTAGGGATCAAGCCCTAACAAACCTAACTCGATTACATGATGAATCTCATCCAACTCCTCACCGACCAGCGAGCCTACGAAGGAATTACTCACTCCCAGTGGGGAGCGTCATGGAATTGGCGATGGATAAGGGTTGGTGATGACGAAGAATGAAGACCCCCTCTCCAAGACTAAGCGGACTCGGATCAGGCCTCCCGATGAAGAGCAGGAGGTGGGCGGCTCCGTCTCATGGATCGTGATAATTCTTTCTCCCTGATTTTTTTCTAGAAAAATAGGATTTTATAGCGTCGGTTTCAGGGTTTGCAGGGCCACCAGGTGGGGACAACCCACCTGGGCACGCCAGGAGAGGCGGGCGCACCCTGGTGGGTTGTGCCCACCCAGGTGCCCCTCTTCTGTAGGTCTTGGCTCCAGAAATTCTTATATAATATATGAAAATTCCTCGCGAAGTTTCGTTCCACTCCGAGAACTTTTATTTCTGTACAAAAATAACACCATGGTAGTTCTGCTGAAAACATCGTGAGTCCGGGGTTAGTTTCATTCAAATCATGCAAATTAGAGTCCAAAACAAGAGGAAAAGCATTAGGAAAAGTAGATACGTTGGAGACGTATCAAAGTCCTTCCCTGTTGGGGATATAACTATTTGTGTAAGCCGCCCGTGAGGGCAGATTCTGTAAAGAAAATTCATCGAAGAAGCCCAAGACCAAGCATGAAGATGGCGGTTCAATAAAGGGTCTAAAAGCCCACAGGCGACTTAAGGCCCGTAGTAGTAAACCGCCGTAATGGCATGACATGTATCATAAGGTAAAGTTAATTAGTCATCGAGCCGGACACTGTTTATGAGCCGGCCAGGACTCTGTAGGCCGCAGGGCATATCCCTGTGTATATAAGGGGACAACCCGCTGGCGGCTTAGGGCAAGAAACAACTCCTCGAGAACCAGGCATAGCGTATCTCGCTCCCTGGTCATCGAAACCCTAGCAATATCAACCCAACTAGACGTTGGCGTTACCTTCACCGTAAGGGGCCGAACTAGTATAACTCTCTCGTGTCCTTTGTCGATTAACCCTTTAAGCTTCCTAGTTGCGATGTCTCACAACTAAGTCCTTGCAAGAGGACATCTGCGTGACAATTCCACGGCGGTTGGCGCCCACCGTGGGGCGGCCTGCAGTGGTTGAGTTGTTGAAGGGAAACTTCGAAGGGATCAAGGGATACGCAGTCGGCCGGATGACCAAAAGTTGTTGCGGCAAGATCTACATCGACAACGAAGGCTGGGGCCCCGAGGCCGGCTCAATTGAGTATGGGTACCGGGTCCCCTTCGGCGGAATTCACGTCTTCATCGGTCGGATTGGTGAGCCGGGCCCTGAGCCGGAGAACTGCACCGATCTCATCGAGACGACTCAGCGTGCAAGACCCACCCGAGCTCAACCCGTCGTGAAGCGTGCCTTCGTGGGTTGCATCCACGAAGGGGAACTTTCTGAAGGATCTGTAGATGGTGGTGAGACGGCCGTCCACTCCGATGGTGACTCGTCCACTGGTGAAACAGATTCGATGTATCAACCGCAAGACGGCAGGCTTGGGGGCTGTTCCGATGGCAGCAATATTCCGGACCCCTTTGAGCCGCCGAGCTGCGTAGGGGTCTTCATGGCTGGTACTCAACCCGGTCAAAACCCTACAGCCGCGGATGCAATAACGTCCGGGTCGAGGCGGCAGGCGGGGAGGCCATGTCGCCCGCCCGCTCGGTCTTGATGGATCTCATGGATAAGGTGGCGGCCACATTAACCACCACGATTATTCCTGCGAATCAAGATGAACATAATGCGAGAGGTGGCACAGGTGCATGAGAAATAGTTCGGGCCAAGGAGGCCTTAGCGGTGAGACACCAGGTTGGCCCGCAGGCAGGCGGCTTTGGATGCAGGCGCCGCTCAATCGAGGCTTTCCGACTTATGATGAACTGAGCGCATCTAACAAAGTGATGAGGAGGAGACACCGAAAAACTCAATCCCGTTTGCCTCCGATTTATGATCCTCGGAACCTCTTTGCTACACCCGGAGCCAGCCCTAGTAACCCGCCAGAAGCAAATCAGTTCATGACATCCGGAGCAGGGGCCCCGGTTCAGCCTCGGGTGATGGCACCTCCTCATGGGAACATGGCCCCGCCCCGATACGTACCAACACCACCGGGTCACTTTTCTAATCCCATGGAGAACTTGATTGCAGCATCAGCACGTTTGGCAGCTCTCCCAGTGGACGGTGATGATCCAACAGCGGTGGAGACGCGAAGGATCAGAGAACTTGTCCAGACGGCTCTGGCTCAGCAGGAGGCTTTTTCCGACAGTCGGGACATGATTCATTCAACTCCTCGCCCAAGCCGGAGCCCGAGTTATAATAGGCACATGGAATCAGAAGCCTTGTCAAGCAACGCCCAACGCCGTAACCAGCCCGACGGTTATAACCCGGTCTGAGGGACGGATCGTCGGGAGAGACGAGCAGGCGGCTCAAGCTGGCGGCTCGGTGACGGCTCATCGAGCCCTCTGGATTATCCGACGACTTCCGTTGAGGCAGGAGTAGCCACCAGAACCGGCGCTGTTCCTTGTTTGGTGCCGGCTCTACATGATGTACATCTGCCCAAGGACTTCAAAGGACCCAGAAAGGTGCCAAATTATATGGCCGACTTACAGCCCGGGGCGTGTATCGAAAGTTATGAGATGGCGATGGAGCTGTTGGAGGTCGATGTGTGACAATGGCTAAGTACTTCACCATGATGTTGGATGGAGCGGCCGGTCTTGGTTAAAGGGCACTGCCGCCTAATTCCATCGGCTCATGGGCGGAGTTAAAGGCCAGTTCATTCAGAACTTTAAGGACACACCTAGCGGTCCATGTCGATTGTGGACTTAACCAATTGTAAACAACAAGAGGTGTGAATCCACCACTCATTGGAGTGCGCCGGGTCAAGGAGATAATACATTAAATGCGACAAGATGGATCTTGACTCTCTGATCCTCATGTTGGAGAAAATTGCCGATTTGAACGGCTGAGGCGAAGGTAGGCGTCTCAAGCGTGATTTTAATGATATGGGTACCTTGATGGTGTCACATCCCAGTTAGACCATGCATTAGGGTGTGCATCATGTTTAAATTTCATTTGAATTTGAAATGGGGAAGGCGAAACCCGAACACCCCCTTAAAACAACTAGGGTTTACTAAAATTATTTCAATGAATCGAAATGCCCTTCAAAATGCTCATCCTCTTTGTTTTGGTTCGGAACCCATGTCAAAGGAGGTGGATCATTTTCTAGGTCATCAAAGTTCTAGGATTAATCCACAAGTTTTGAACTTGAGCATTTTAATTATATAAAATATTTTAAATGTTCAAAATTGTCAAACCAAAATGTTTCATGTTGGGAATATTCCAACAAGTGACCGGGAGCATTTTGGTGATTTTTAAAATAGTTTTGGTATTTTAAAAAACCCCACAAAGTTCAGAAATTAGAAAAAGACTAAAAAGGAAAATACTTACATGCCCGTGCAGGCCACTGCGGCCCAGCCCAACAATGGCATGTAGCCTGCTTAGCTCGGCAGACAGAGCAACCTGATGCCCGCCCGGCCTTGAGCGCGCGCCACGCGGTGGCCGCCGCCACCTTCATCCCCTCGCCGCCTCGCTGCTGGGCGACCTCCACGTCGTCGCCCGACCCCCAGACCGTCACTCTCCCCCTGCCTCTCTCCCTCGCTCCCCCTCGCCATGGCCGCGCCACCGTCGCCACTCCTCCTCCATCGTAACCGTAGCCACCGTCGTCCCAGCCCTGAGACCTTGTCCAGTCGCCTCGCCGTCGTCGTCACTTCGTCGAACAAGCCAGCCCGAGCACTTGCTCGCCCAGAAGCTACCGCACCGACCTCGGCCGAGCTCGAAGCCGCGGAGATCCCCGCCGTCGCCGCCCGCATCGAGCATCCCGACCCAGCGAGGCTCTCTCGAGATCACCGTGAGCACAGCTACCTCCCATCCTCCCTCTCTTCCTCGTGCACCACAACAACCCAACCGCGATCACCCGAACCCACGCCCGCGGGCTCGTGCCCGACAGCTCCGGCCACTGCAACCACGCCACGTGTCCATCGCACTCACCGTGTCGCGTTGGGTCTAACTATGCACTCCAGCGCCTCACCTTGCCCCCTAAAACTAGTTCGACATCACCCGAGCCCGGCCGCCGACTCGTCGCCGGTGCCAACTCCGCCACCCGACCCCAACTAACCCCACCAAACACATGGTTCATCTCCGGCTCCACGTAGATGTCTTCGCGCCCCATTTAGTGGCGGAAAGTGCAAAAGCACTTTGCTCCTTGGCCTTTGGCCTCGCCGGCGACTGAGCGCCAGCGAGTTGACCCTTGACCCCGGTGTGGGCCTGTTGGCTTTCTGAGTCAATGACAGTGGACCCCGGTTAACTAATTAGGATTAGTTCTAATTAAGTTAATTAGTTAAACTAACCACGACATGCGGGTCCCACTGGTCGGTTTGACCTGGATGACCCGTTGACCCCTGACGTCCGCTGACCTCATCTTGGCGCATTAATTCAAATTCTGGATTTATTTTTATATAATAAATTCAGAATATAATTCAAATTTCAAATGCTTATAACTTTTATCTATAACTCCAAATGCAAAGATTTATATATGAAAATTATCAGAAAAATACACTCTATCCATTGGTACAGGTTTCATGCATGTTAAAACAAGTTAACTATGCTGAATAACCAGAATAAGATATTGCACCATTAGGACTAACTCAAATGAGCTATCATTTGAATCCTTGATTCAAATGAGTTCATCCCCATTCTTTCAACTTGCATTAGGCCAACACATCCATATTGCCATGTCATAGCATGCATCATATTGTTGCATATTGTTTTGTGTGTTTATTTGGTGTGCTTTCATGATAGGTTACGCCCGAAGATAACCTCGACTACCCATCGAAGGCGATTCTCTACCCAGTTCCATCGGGCAAGCAATTCATTGATCATTCGATACAAACCCATGTTCTCGCTTACGCTCTCGTTTACTGCATTAAGACAACGATTCAAGCTGTTGTGTGCTGCGGTAGTTGAACCCACTTCCTTTGCATGACTGTCATTGCCACGTAACTAGATGAAACCCACTAGTATGTGTAGGAGTTGATTGAGCCATGTTTGTGATTCCTACCATGCTATGCTTGCTATGCTTAGAGTTGTGTCGAGTCGGCTCATCGGGATGATGAGCTGGAGTGAAAGGTTGTGTTGGTTCGAGTGAAAGTGTTGAACACGATTTGGTAAAGGTATCGATGAGAGGCCATGTAGGAGTACATGGTGGGTTGTTTCATTGAAGCCGAACTTAGGCTGAGATCTGTGTTTGTGATCCATGAACAGTTACTACCACACATTGGGATCCTAATTGACCCTCTCGGCTTCTTAACCACCCTGTTCATAGTCAGGGAGTTGCAAGTAGTTTACGGTGTTTGTAGCATCTTTGGGGCATACATAGCGCTGACCTTAGGGGTGGGTTGTGTTGCGGTAGGCACCGTGGCCCGGTGTCTGAGAGTGCCGTTTGGTATCTCGGGAACCCTGCACACATCGTTCGGGGCTGTATGGAAACCTCGGCGGACTCCTGCGGATGGAACCGAATAGGCGATAAACCTGGACTAGGGACTTGAGTGTTTAGGTAGGCTGTGGCCGACACCCACGTTGGGCTTCGCTTGAAGGTTGCAGTACATGTCGTATAGCGGCGATAAGTGGTGAGCGTGTGTGAAGAAGTACACCCTGCGGGGTTAAATATGATCTATTGAATAGCCGTGTCCACGGAGAAGGACTTCTGGGTTACCTATATCGGTTCATAGACAAGTAAATGGATACTACTAAAGCCTCAAGATAAGTGTGAGTATAGTGGATGGCCCTCTCGGGGATGACGAGAGAGGATCCACAGTGGAGTATTGTGATGGTGATTAGTGGACTGTGTGCGACAAAATGCTTTACAAAGTGTGTCACGTGGGATAGCAGCCAAGAGTCAAAGCTGGCTTGCTGCAAATAACTCCACCTCCTTCCTTGAGAATGTGCATGTATGATAGGATTACGTGGTAAGACTTCTGAGTACTTTTGTACTCATGTTTGTAATCAATATTTTTGGAGGACTATACTACCCCTCTCGGCGGATTCTATGTAGATGTTGACTTGACGAGTAAGCTAGCCACCCGGTGGCGATCTAAGACTTGTGAAGGGCCATTGTAGATAGAAAGGCTCCAACAAGCTTTCTTTCTTTCTAGAGTGCGTACTCAGACTAGTTTGCTTCGCATGTGCTTGTATGATTGTATGACTTGAGTGTTGGGTCATGTGACCCCTACTGTATGACTATGTTATGTATGGCTCCTCGGGCCTCTTAAATAAAAGTACTTGAGTTGTAGAGTTTTGTTGTGATGCCTTGTTGTATTTACTCATATCGGGCATATTGCGTGTATGATTGAAATGCTTGGTATGAGTGGGATCCGACAAACTAGTTGTTTATCCTTGGCAGCCTCTCATATGGGAAATGTAGTCTCGTGCTTACGGCGATAGTAGTCCGCTTCTGCCGGTTCACGAGTCACCTAGCCCACACTCTTGCTTGGACACTTGGTGGCGGCATGTGATTCATTCGTTCCTATATACATCCTTGAGAAATGTCACGCGGTGATATTGAGTCTGCCTAGCCTGCTACTGACCGGGATACGGAGTCTGTTAGCCAGTGCTACAGCCGAGTTCATCGTTGATGACCGACATGCTCGAAGTGATTCATGTATACTGTCCCCATAGGTTAGTGCGCTTTGGGTTCACGACTAGCCATGTCGGCCGGGTTCTTTGTCATGTGGATGCTAGCGACACTATCATATCGTGAGCCAAAAGGCATAAGCGGTCCGGGCCATGGTAAGCGACACCGTGGGAATACCGTGCGTGAGGCCGCAAAGTGATATGAGGTGTTACCAGCTAGGTCGATGTGACTTGGAATCGGGGTCTGACAGCGTTGGCATCGAGCGAGGGCTGCACAGGGTCCGCTAAGCCAAACTGGTGAAGTTGAGTCTAGAAATGCTTTAGTTATATGTAGGGAATTGATTGTGGGAGGGAGCGTAAGGCTCTTTTACTCCTTTACCTTATGCCCTCGATCTGGTCATCCTCTTCTCATTCGGCGTGGGTATAGGACTAGGCTCTCTTCTCTCTATCGAGTTCACGTGTTACTAATCCGTAGTAACTTATAGGATTGTTGGTTACATCCTCGATTCGGTGCTACTAAATTTTAGTATGCTATCATTTGAACGAGAACCTTGATATGATGTTGTTGAGTGGTTTTGCAATCTGATTTTGAATGTCTCAAATCTGATTTTGAGCATTCTGAGATGTTATGCTGCCCAATTTTCCTAGAATTCTAATGCCTTTGCATTGTGGCTGTGCTTCGGATGGCCACCGCCCCGAACCAAGTGGTTACTTTGACCCGTTGCATTGATGTGTGCGGTCACACGGCCATGTTGGTTAGGGTGATGATTGAGTCTGGTTATCGATGGTATCTGAATATACCGTCGAGGAGCGGTTTAAGGATTTCAATCAAAGCCAATACCTATACGCGGTCGGTTTATCCATCTTATCCGAACTCTTGAGCCACTTCACTTTTTCTTATGGGCTCGGAATCACTATTGGAATATCATGCAAGATGCAGCCTATTCCATGATGACTATTATTCGAGCGAACTGCTTTTTTGAGCAACACGATTTCGCTATATGCGGCATCCTTCACAGGGCGCATGGCTACCTTGAGGTTTGTCAGCGATGCATCCCATGAGGACTCACTCCTTCGCTTTACTCTTGAGTTCTTTGGAGGACAAGGACCGTGAGCACCGGGCCTTGCGTATGGAGCTTTAATGCCCGTTCGACCCTTTGGGCTACTCGACTAGGTTTGCACTGCCGTGCAAGCGGATATATGGACATGAGAGACTTGTACCTGTGCGGGCGAGTCTGCGGACTTTATGGAGTGGCGTGAGGTTGGAGGCATCACTCCTCCTCGTGGGCCTCGTCGCCACCGTTTGTTGGTCCACGGCCACATCCGAGTCCTTATGGTCCACAGGCCCCACAGGATTATCATTTCCAGGACGATCATGTTCCACTTCGAGCTTGGTGGTGACTTCTATGAGGACTACTATGGAGCTGCACGAGATAGTAGTAGTATTCCTAGTATGGTAATAGTTGTGTTTCCACCGTCTGCGTGACTCGTGGAATACGACTTAGTGTGTATCGTTAGGAAGTGTAGAAAAATAATGTATAGGAGTTGGAATGCTTCCGATGAGATGTAACGCCTTTCCTTATAGTTGTACTCCGTCGGGCTTGTACTAAACTATGAATGGTGTGTATGACCGATGGTATATATATATATGGCAGTTTTATATTACCATGTCATACGGATGAACATCTTTGCATTCCATGCTATCCATTACCTTCCGCACTTCCTTGTTAAATTCTGCCATCCTGGTTTAAACCTTTGCTTTGTCTCCCGGGATGGTCAACACTCATAACACTCCTGCTGTTCGGGCGGGGAGAAGCCAGATGCAGCCGAAATGTGAATCTGCATAACCGCCATCTTTGGCGAGGTGATCTTTGGAAGCGAGCATAATAAGCGTGAAACCAACCGCTTATTGGGCGGATTGAACAAAACACAACCGCCAGCCAAGAAGCGATGTGGTTTCACTCAATGATTTCGTCAAGCTATATCCTCCAAAATTCAAATATTCCGTCGAGCCTCTCGGCGCGATGATTAGCTCCATGGCATCCACCACAAGCTGCGTTCATAGCGTGGTGAGGCTGACAAGGTTACCTTTGCGCCTATCATCTGGAAGGCCACCTTTAGTCTCTGGTGGGAAAATTATGAGGCTATCGTCCGGTTGGACAAGTTACAACTTGGGATGAATTGATGCCGCCTTAGTGAGCACCATATTCGGAAGGTCTTATGGACATAAGCGTGAGAATTCTGCAGTTTCACCCAAGGTAGGTGACGGTGGATGCCTCTGACCGTGAATTTGGGAGGTTAGCGTTATGCTCGAAGAAGTTTCTACCGATGCCAAGCGAGGCAAGGTTCCATAAGGGACTTAGCCACGAGCTCGCCGAGATCTCCGTGCTGCATGAGTGTACCTCTTTCCGAAGCTAGTCAATAAGGCTATCGGCCTTGGCCCAGGCAGACTGATTTTGAGGCTTCATAAGCACATCCGTGACTCGGATCGTCATCCGACTCTGGATCCCGAAGCGCGGGTTTGGGTTCAAATACTGCTCTACCACCTAGGTACACCCGAGGCCATCCTTGAGCGCCTCGCCCCAACCAACCGTATTTTCCACCCAAGACTTATGGAGGTCCAACTGCTAGTGCTGCTCCACGTCCAAATGTGATAACTTGCTTCAAGTGTGGAGAGGCAGGCCACTATATCCGAGTGTCCCAGAACAACCCCAATCAAGCTGGAAAGTCTGTTGGCGCGGCAAGCCAGGCGGGAAAGGTGCCCTATGCTAAACCGGTTGCCACGCTCGTGGCCATGTCAACTATGTCTCTGTTGAAGAAACCTATGAGGATCCCAACGTCGTCCTCGATGCGCTTCTTGTTAATTGCCATCCGGCGAAGTGGCTTAGCTCGTGGTAAATCGTCCTCACTTTTACACTCACGGCGATCGTGCGGCGCTAGATCTGAAGGGCGGCCTTGTCGTCGGTGCTTGACTCGCTTCGCCCGATGTGAGTGCGTCAACGTTGCCGTCCTTTTCTTCCCGCGGATCTGTGACCACGGTGAGGAGGAGAGGGCCGTCTTTTTAGATCTGGAGAGGGTGGTAGTGTGAGAAGCAAGTGGGCAGCCCTTGGAAAGCGAAGCTCCTATATATCTTCTTTATACTACTAATCTTTGGAGGTGTATTAGTAGTAGAGTAGTTTATATTTTCTCTGCGTCTGATACCGTTAGTTGTGCTTCAAAACTGAGCAGCGCGCCATTAAAAAAATAAGGCCGATAAAGCGGCACCTCGGGCCAATCGGCCGGATCGCATTTACGAGAAATTACACCATGTCGTTGACATGGTCCGAATCCACATATCGGTGAGCGGCGGCGAATAGTAGAGGTATTTCCGAACCGGCGTGTAGGCGGGCGCCCCGTGAACAAGTGGCAAGCTGGCAACCGTCCACCGACTCTTCTCCTTTCCCTCTCGATTTGGAACGCTATATGCGCTCTTCCTCTCCTCCTCCATTTCCTTCAGCCCTTCACCTTTCTTATGCCATTGTTCGATCGTCTTCTCCATGGAGGAACAGGGCGAGCTTGACCCGTTATTCTTGCCCGATCTAAAAGATGGCGTGGTGGAGAACTCATTGATCGGTGCGATGTCATCACCTCGAATAGCATGGCAGGAGTTCATTCAAGCCCATTCTCGACTCAACTAATAATATCATTACAAGGAACCCAAGAGTCAAGGAGCGGTTTGATCTCCCTATCTTCTTCCCGTGACCACGATGGCGGCGTCGTCACGACGGAGGCCTCGCCCTATGCAAGTTGATGCGCTTGATAGCGATCGTGATATAGCGCCCCGATGCGGCTATATCTCCCGTGTCGAGGCCGCGACTTAGAAACATAACGCATTGAAAGCAATGTAAGTGAGGTAATCTTCACACAACCCAATAATTTAAGGAGAAAGGTACAAAGTTGGCTTACAATCGCCCGTCACGATACATAATTAAACATACATCATTGAGTACACTCAAGGTCCGAGCTACGGAACCAAAATAAAGAGACACCCACAAGCTAACGGATCCCGAATCGTCCCAGCTGGGCACCACTTGATCATCTGAAGCGAAACATAATAGCGACCACGTTCCTCGTCGAACTCCCTTGAGCTCGGTGGAATCATCTGCCTTGGCCTCATGGAACACCTGGCTGTGTTTGGAAGTATACGAGTCCAGGGGACTCGGCAATCTCACACCGCGAGATCAAGACTATTTAAGCTTTAGGGAGGACATGGTAGTAAAATTGAGCTGCGTGGCGACTAGCATATGGTGGCTACAACGCAAAAGAAGCGAAAGAAGAAGCAAAGCAGTCGAGAAACTAGTATTGATCAAGTGATCTGAACTACTTCTGACGGACATAACTCCAACAACCGTGTTCACTTCGGACTCCAGAGAAGAGACCATCCAGTTACACCTTGATTGATGTGTATTTTAATTGAGGTCATCTTTGTGTTATCTACAACGGACATTAACAAAATCCCATCGCCTCATAACGCGGACCGCGGCTTTGAAGATATTACCTGCGGGGTGTCCCAACAGCCCATTATAAGCTCTCACGGTCGAAGGATTATTCCTCCTGGGAAGACCGATCAATCTCGGAATCCGGACTACAAGACATTTAAACAGCAATAAAACAAGACCAGCAAAGCCGCCCGATTGTGCCGACAAATCCCGATAGGAGCTGCACATATCTCGTTCTCGAGGCACATCGGGATGAACACTCGTCGCAGCAGCAGAAAGATGCCCCAAGTTGCCTCGGTGGCACCGCAAGTGGCTCTAGTTTGGACCAACACTCGAGGAGCATTGGCGGGGGTTTAAAATAAGATGACCCTCGGGCTCGCGAAAACCGGAAAGGCTTAGGTGGCAAATGGTAAAACCAATGTTGGGCCTTTGGGGGAGAGTCTTATTCAAAGCGAACTGTCAGGGGTCCCATAAATCACCCAACCGTGTAAGAGCATAAAATCAAGGAACATAACACGGTATGCGGAAACTAGGGTGGCAAGAGTGGAACAAAACACGGGCATAAGGCAAGCCTTCCACCTTTACCAAGTATATAGATGTGTTAAACATAGCGGATATCTTTATATATATTGTGATATCCCCAACAAGTAAACATGTTCCAACGAGGAACAACATCTCCATGTTCAACAAGGAACAAATTTCAGCTTCTGCAACTAACAAGCGCTATAAGAAATTTGCCGAAGCGGTAACATATAATCAGCGGTTTGCTAGGAAAGGATGGTTAGAGGTTTGACATGGCAATATGGGTGGCATGACATAGCAGCAAGTGGTAGGCATGTGACATAGGCATAGCAAAAGAAGAGCAACTAGCATAGCAAAGATAGAAGTGATTTAGAGGTATGGTCATCTTGCACAATGTTCTGGGGTTGTCAAAGCTTGATCCTCGGCGTTCTCAACGGGTTCCTCGTTCACGTACTTTCGTCTCGGCTCTACAAAACAACAACAAAACAAGGAACCACAATAAATCACGGTGCAATGCACAATCAACATGATGCAACATGAAATGCAATGATGTGATATGCAAAGCGTAAAACACTCCGGAAGGTAAATGGAAAAACCGGGCATCATCTTGGCAACCCAAGCATGCCCTCGGAAAGATGAGATGATTTGGTAGAAATGCGATATAGAATCACGGAAGCGGATGCGCGGATTGGATATGGCGGGCAATACAAGAATGGAAGAAACCTACGATACCAACATGATGAACAGAACCATGCATGTGCAAACTACCTCATAGAGTTCAAATAAATATACCAATGAAACAACACCTAACCATGAAGCAAAAGGACATGATCACAAACTTGCCCAAATGCAAAAACCAATGACACCACTGAGTTGGTGGAATTTTTCTACCCAAAAACATATATAATATGTTAGGGTTGCATTAGGGAAAACATCACAAAAACAATAAGTTAGAACACCTAAGCAGGAAACTACAGATGGCAATTTCCATATTTGGAAATGTCCAGATTTGGACTTACCCAAAACAGAATTGAAACAATGCTGAAAATGGAAAGAAAATAAAATATGCATGGAAGGAGGGTGCTGAGAGGGCGGCGGGGGTGACCCTTGTCATAGAGCCAGCATGCTGTGAGTTTTAAAGGGGGAGAAAAAAGAGCCCGGGGGTCGAACCAGGGTCTCCCAGTGGAATCCTTCCTGTAACCTTGAGGCTGGAGGCGCTCTTGACAAGGAGGAGGCCTCGGGGCTTAACCCTTTGCTGTGAGCCCAGCTGGAGGCCAGCGAGAGAAATAAAAAGGAAGTGGCGCTGGGGTTGAACCAGTGCCGCGGTGGCAGACCGACGACCAGCTCGACTAGGAAGATTCGACGAGGCCTGGCTAGCCCGCGTGACTAATCTGAGGCTGAACTAAAAGCAGAGAGAGAACACCGATCTCGGCGAGACAAGCAGCTCTGAGGGGCTCTGCGCCCTCGGACTAGAGCTGGATCACGCAGGGGAGCCACAGGAACAAGATGGAACAAGCGAGGCGTGGCTAGGGCAACTACTGCGTCATGAGCACTAATCTGAACCCCCAACTATCACTGCCGGGCATGGCGGCAGCGAAGACCGGGCGGACCCTACACTCTGGCAGCCTTGACGGGAGGAGCAGGGAGGAAGAGGGTATACCTCCTTACCCTAGGACCACGAGCTGCGATGAGGGACGGAGTGTGTGGAATCGACCTCTGAAGATCGCCCGGATTTCTGCGAGAAGAAAACAGGCGAGGCGTCGTCGGACTTAGCGAACGACCTCCGTGGTGAGTCATGATCGTGGTCGACGAAATAATTGGACAAGGCAGCCGGGTCGAAGTGGCGGAGAAACACGCCTTGGCGTGCTCCAGATGCGCCCGGGACAGCGAAGGCGGCGATTGGGTGGAAATCTCACTGGCGGCGGCGAGAGAGGGAACCTAGGGTTCGATCTTGTGAGGGGATAAGAAGGGGCTAGGCGTGAGGCGTGCTCGTGCTCTCGTGCTCAGGGGTCCCCATGGCGATGTGACGAGAGAGGAGAGAAAAGGGTCTGGAGCACAGGCGCTTTCCTTGGCAGACCGGTGCTGCCACGTGGTAGGGGCTAAGCAGGGGTATGGTGTGGCCAGGGGTGGCAGTGAGAGAGAGGCAGCAGTAGGCTGGCCGCACCCACAGACTGCAGGCTGGCGAGAAGCCCAGGCCGCTCGGGAGGCCGGAGTCGGAGTGGAAGGTGGCTGGGCTGCTAATGCCTCCCTCCTTTTTCCTTTTAGAAATAAAAGGAGAGAAAAGAGAAGAAGAAAAAAATTTAGAGTGAAAAGGAAAATACTCCCCACACTCTGGAATTTTCCTCTATTTAAATAAATTGAGATGGACATTTTAAAAGGAAGAAAAATAATGCAAGTTTGAAAATGCTTCAAACTTGTGCCATTTTGAACCTAACCATAACAACTTCAAATGAGGATTTTTTGGGCGAGAGGTTTAGTGCAACAAGCAAGACTATTAGGGAGAAGATGAACATTAATTGAAGGAGGAATATGGCAATGAAAGAAAAGAAGTAGAGTGAAGGAGGGATGGTAAATGCAAGAGAGAAAAACATGCACCCATGACATGCAAGGAAAACCACAACCATATGACATGCACATCCACAATCACATGACAAGAAGGGAATGCAAGAGACAATATGCACAAATGCAATATAGTACGAGGACAAACAAAGAAAGAAAACCCAACACAACCAAAACAGCAAGAGGCCAAGCATGACAAGAACCCACAAGGGTGGATGAGGTGAAATGATATATTGCCCAAAAGGGAAGTTTACAACCGGGGTGTTTAACCTCCACCACTACAAGAGGATCTCGTCCGAGATCTAGAACTGAAAGAACTCGAATTTTCGAGCGGAGGTGATCCTCACTCCCGGGTAGCTTCTCGGTTAGAATGGTGTGACCACTTCACAGAATTTGATTGACTTATTGCGAGTCTTAGCTCGGTTTCTCCAAGAATAGCAATGGGGTGCTCACGATAAGAGATCTTCTTGAAGGTCAATCTCTTGAAGTTGATAGTCGTTCAGAGTCTTGAAGCAACGTCACACTGGGAGACGAGACATACTTCACTGCTTGGAGAAGGTTGGAAGAGGCTTTGCAATCTTGGAGAAGTTCTCAACAAACCTTAATACTTGCAAGACCAAGAAGCTGCGGGCTGCTTGACGATACGAGAGGTTCCCAATTGACAATTGCGGACACCTTCTCGGGATCAACAAGATGCCATGGCGAGAGATGATATGACCAAGATAAAGCACTTCATCAAGCGAAATTCACATTTGGAGAACTTAGCATAGAATTGGTACTCTCGAGCTTGTCTAGTACCAATCGCAAATGTTTGGCATGATCCTTCTTATTCTTGGAAGACCAAGATATCATCAAGATAGACCAAGGCAGATTCATTGGTGTAAGGATTGAATATGAAGTTCATCATCAGAGAAGGTTGGAGGAGCATTAGCGAGGCGAAAGACATGGATATATTCATAAGAACCAAAGCATTACGAATGTCTTGGGAATATCTTGTTCACGAATCACGAATTTGATGATACCCCATCTGAAGGTCAGCTTAGAAACACATTGCACCTTTGAGTTGCTCGAAAAGCTCATTGATGTTGGGAAGTGGATACTTGTTCTTGATTGTCTTCTTATTCAATGGGCGGTAATAAATAAAAGTCGGTCCGAGCCATCCTTCTTCAGGACAAAAGAACACCACAACCCCAAGGAGATGAACTCGGTCAGATCAAGCCAGGGCGCTCTTGTTCATCGAGCTGCTTCTTCATTCCCTCACTCATCAGGTCAAGCTTATGGGCTTACTTAAGCGGGTTGATGCGGGCTCGGATCGAATCTATGTAGATGTTGACTTGACGAGTAAGCTAGCCACCCGGTGGCGATCTAAGACTTGTGAAGGGCCATTGTAGATAGAAAGGCTCCAACAAGCTTTCTTTCTTTCTAGAGTGCGTACTCAGACTAGTTTGCTTCGCATGTGCTTGTATGATTGTATGACTTGAGTGTTGGGTCATGTGACCCTACGTATGACTATGTTATGTATGGCTCCTCGGGCCTCTTAAATAAAGTACTTGAGTTGTAGAGTTTTGTTGTGATGCCTTGTTGTATTTACTCATATCGGGCATATTAGTGTATGATTGAAATGCTTGGTATGAGTGGGATCCGACAAACTAGTTGTTTATCCTTGGCAGCCTCTCATATGGGGAAATGTAGTCTCGTGCTTCGGCGATAGTAGTCCGCTTCTGACCGGTTCACGAGTCCTGCTAGCCCACACTAGTGCTTGGACACTTGACCGGCGGCATGTGATTCATTTCGTTCCTATATGTCGTCCCTTGAAAAATGTCACGTGGTGATATTCGAGTCCTGCCTAGCTGCTACAGCCGGGATACGAGTCCTGTTAGCCAGTGCTACAGCCCGAGTTCATCGTTGATGACCGACATGCTCGAAGTGTTTCATGTATGCTGTCCCCATAGGTTAGTGCCGCTTTGGGTTCACGACTAGCCATGTCGGCCGGGTTCTTTGTCATGTGGATGCTAGCGACACTATCATATCGTGAGCCAAAAGAGCATAAGCGGTCTCGGGCCATGGTAAGGCGACACCGTTAGAATACCGTCGTGAGGCCGCAAAGTGATATGAGGTGTTACCAGCTAGGTCGATGTGACTTGGAATCGGGGTCCTGACAGATGGTGGCTTTAGTCAAATACACCGATTCTGATAGTACCAAGGATCCCGCGTTTGATGAGAAAAAGACAGGGAAGGGAAAGAAGAACGGCAATGGAAAGGGTCAACATCATAACCCGATGAATCAAGGAGGCAATAAGCGTAAGGCCGAGGGTAACCCGGATTTTGTGGCCAACGCCAATGCACAGGGTAACAATCAAAGATGCAAGGGAAAACCACCCCCTCGATCTGGCGGGTCAGGTCCATCCACTACAAAAAAGACACATCCGTGACATTTTGGGCGAGCGAATTTTTTTCTGTCATACATATGACACTTCTATGGCGATAATTGTGACAAAACCGGTATCATCATAGATGTGGTGGGCTCCTACTTCTATGACAAAAATCATGACGGAAAATGGGCTTTTAAGTCACTGGCGGGCGGGAGCGCAGCTGCATGACATTCTTTGGGCCGTCCATGATGGAAAAAACCGTGGTAGAAGCGAGGGAGGAAAATTTGAGGAGTTGCGGTTCACGGTGGGAGGTCGAAGCGGAAGCGTCGCATTTCTCTCGTATGTACGCCGCGTGTGTGCGGCGTTGGATCTAATCGAAGCCGAAAGCGGCGTTGGGCTCTAACGAACCCGGCGATTACCGCTGCGAGCTAAGCGTTCTTGAACCCGAGCTATCGATCGATGGTACATAACCCGAACCCGATGGGCGATTCGCCGCTCTGCTACTAGTGAGCGTTGCGGGGGTTTGGATGAACATTGGCGGTGGCGTTCCCTCTGGATGAACAGGGAACCCGTGGTGTGGAGGCTGGATGAGCGATGAAGCGGTGGAGGGTGGGCTGTGGAGGGTGGTTGAGCAGGACCCGTGGTGTGGAGGGTGGATGAGCATGAGGCGATGGAGGGGTGCCCGTGGAGAGGATGGTTGAGCGATGGCCGGTGGAGTAGCGGCGTGGTGGAGGCTTTGGATGAGCAGGAGCCCGTGGATCTTTGGAGGAGGTCGTGGTAGCAAGTGGAGGATGGAGGAGGTCGGCGGTGGAGATGAACGGTATCCCGTGGAGTCCGTTTTGCGGTATGCCACACCTCCCGATGAACAGGACCCCGTTTCGACCGTAGGAGGTCCGTTTTGTCCGTTTTTGATCGCCACACCTCCCGATCAACGGGACCCCGTTTGACCGTGGGAGGTCCGTTTCCTCCGTTTTTGCGACGCCACACCTCCCGATCAACGGGACCCCGTTTTCGACCGTAGGAGGTCCGTTTCCTCCGTTTCTGCGATGCGCCAGCCCTCCGATCAAGAGGACCCGTTTGAACGTGGCGGTCGAACACAAGGCCGTTCCCCGTTGTCGCGGTGCGCGAGCCTCGTTTCCATCACATTCCGTCCAAGCCCTCGATGAACATGACCACGCATTCCGTTCGACCCAGCGGTTGGCTCCCCATGAACACGGCAGCGGCGCTGTTTCTCCGTTCCACCAGCCATGTTCATATGCGCGCGAGTAGGCGTTCGAGACCCTTCCCGTATATCGTAGGTGGCGTATTTTCTTTCTTGCACCCTCGCGTATGCGTGCGTGTACATGCTACGTGCGGCGCCTCTACTACGACGCGTGCGCGCCTCTACATCTACGACCGTGCGGCGCCTCTACATCGACCATTATATGCGTACATTCCACGACCAGAATGACAACGCTAAATGCGCCCGACCAGGTGGGTCCCGGTATCGAGCACTTCCTTGCGTGCGATGATGTAGGCTGGTGGGTCCCAGCGATCGAGGCGAATCGTTTTTTTTTGACGCACTTCCTTGCGTGCGAAGATGTAATGGTGGGTCCCAGCAGACGGGGAAATGTTTTTTCGCTTCATCGGTGGCCCGTCCGGTGGGTCCCGCTGTCGGTGGAGGAATAATTATTTTGCACGTAATAAGGAGGCACTTCCTTGTTGCGGTCGTGGACCCAAATATCGACCTCTCCACATCGAGTCCATGTCCGATGGAAATCTTTCCTTGACCACGTTGACCACGCTTGTCGAGATCACCAGTGGCGGTGGGCGACAGCGAGGCCTAGGAAGGGGACGACGAGAGCCGGGGAAAGCGGCGGTGGAAGCCAGCGCCGAGAGGAATCTGAGGTTGGCTGGTTCGGTATGGTGTGAGGCTGCCGTCGCCGCAGAACTGACCAGCGGTGGGAATAGTAAAGGCGGTGAGGCCTCCGGCAACACATCCGCCCACGGAGGCGGGAGCATCGGCACGACCGGCGCTGCTTTAGGCGGTTTGGAGCAAGAAGACCAGAGGTTGAAGAAGCACTACGGCCGTTGGATGGACATTGTCACAGTCCTTTGGAGCTAGAATCGTTTATATTGACTAAGTTGACAAAGACTCAAGTCCCGTCAACTTAGTAGGCCCTAAGTCAGCCTCCCACCAGGTGGGTCCCAACTAGCTGGGGGTATTCATTTTTGTGCGTAATAAGGAGGCACTTCCGGTGGGTCCGTAATGACGAGGGAACATTTTTTTTCATGCGAAATCGGTGGCCCTTGGTGGGTCCCAGCAGTCGAGGGCAAATGTTTTTCGCGAAATCTGGTGGCCCGTCCGATGGGTCCCTGCTGTCATGTGGAGGAATAATTATTTTCAGCGTAATAAGGAGGCACTTCCTTGCGGCTGCGTGGACCCATCATCGGCCTCTCCACGTCTGATATTCTTCGATGGAATTCGGTCATTGACCACATTGACCACGCCACACCGAGAGCACCACGGCGGTGGACGACGGCGAGCCTAGGAAGGGACGACGGGGAGCCGGAGGAAGGCGGTGGATGCCCAGCGGAGAGAATCTGATGTTTATTTGGTTCGGCTGCTGTCGTCGCCCTTGAGAATAACGAGGAGGTGTGGGTGAGTGGAGTGGAGGGATGGCCTGGCAGCGGTGGGAATAGTATGGGGCGGTGAGGCCTCTGCGGCAAGACAACCCGGCCACGGGAGGCGGGAAGCGGCGGCACGACGGCGCTGCATTGGTAGTTGGAGCAAGAAGACCAGAGGTTGAAGAAGCACTCTGCCGTTGGATGGACATCGTGCGGTCGGTCGAGCTAGAATCGTGCATATTGACTAAGTTGACAAAGCCCTTCGTCCCGTCAACTTAGTAGTCCCACTATCTTGGGTCCCGGCTAGAAGGGGGTATTCTTTTTTGGGCGTAATAAGGAGGCACTTCCTTGCGTGCGAAGATATAGCTGGTGGGTCCGAGCTGTCGGTAATGATAACGTTTTTTCGCGAAATACAAAGGCCCTTTTGGTGGGTCCCAGATGTCAGGTGGAGTAATCATTATTTTGCACGTAATAAGGAGGCATTTCCTTGCGGGACCCAGCTGTTAGCCTCTCCACGTACAGTCCACTTCCGATGGATGTCGTTCATTGACCACGTTGACCGA
This sequence comes from Aegilops longissima, assembly GCA_021605205.1. Taxonomy (NCBI): domain Eukaryota; kingdom Viridiplantae; phylum Streptophyta; class Magnoliopsida; order Poales; family Poaceae; genus Aegilops; species Aegilops longissima. Next base: position 408,122,063 of record CM038676.1, on the reverse strand, counting down.
GGCGCGCCGAGAAGCACGAGGCGGTGGACGGCGGCGAGCCTAGGAAGGAAGCGACACGGAGCAGGGAATACTCGGCGAGTTATTTCCCACGCGGAGGATTCGAGGTTTACTAGTTCGTCTGCCGTCGCGGGAGAATAACAGCATGTGGGGTGAGGGTGAGTAGAGGATAGCTAGGCCAGCGATGGGAATGCGGTGGGGCGGTGAGGCCTGCTGGCAGCACAGCCGGCCATGGAGGAGGAGGAGCGAGCAGTCCCGTCGGCGCTTGTTTGAGTGGGTTGGAGCAGGAAGAAGCGAGATTGAAGAAGCCTGACGGCCGTTGGATGGACATCCAACGATATCTGAACCATCTGTGGAAAGCCTCAAATCTGTGAAAACAACATACAGCCCATCGCCATTATTTCAAATAGTTTACAGCCCATTTGCTAATTCTTACGGGTTTTTGGAGCCCATATTCTTTTTGTTAGCATTACAGCCCATATTATGGCCACGGTTAAAAATTATCTGAAATTTTGCATATGTCGGTCTGATCTGAACTGTTTTAATCCCGAAATTTTGAGTCACATTCAGACTGATTTTAAAAATAAATGTATATCAATATAAAATCCAATAAATTGTCCACGCATAAAAATCAATGCAATTTAAAATCTTGAAATGAAAAAAGATATTTGAAACTAATTGCTGTTTGATGTGTTTTAAAATGTACAACCCATTTCTCATTCTTGATAGGCCATTTTCTCGGCCAGCCGAATGAAGCTCTCCTCGTCTAGCCCATGAGGCTGATAAAGTGACTTACTTGACAAATCACAAAAAACTGGGCTAGCCATTTTCAAGAAGAAAAAAAAAACTCTTGGGCTGATGCATGGTAAACATAAAAGAAAAGGCTGTCTAGACAGGCGAGTGTCCCTTACAACCCAGTTGACACCACCTTCCGTCTCAAAAACATATTGGATAAATGCCACTCCAATTATGGTGATTCATAAAAATGCCACTTTGCAATTTCCAAACTTTGAAAAATGCCACTGCAATTTTGCAAACTTTGAAAAGCATACGGCAGTTTGCAAACTTTGAAAAACGCCACTCCAGACTTCAAAAAATGCCACTAGAAATGGCATGAAATGGCATTTTTCAAAGTTTGGAAATTGCAGTGGCATTTCTCGGTGGCATTTATAAATTAACCTAAAACAAAAATAACTGGGCGAGCTGCTGGGTCCCTAGTGTCAGCCGCTCGTTGTGCAATTCTATCGTTTATTAACTACGTTGACAATGGCATGGGACCCAAATGCCAGAAATCCACTAGGAGGAGCCATTTTTTTATTGGCTTGAAATAAGGAGGCACTTGGTTGCGTACTTCCATGACCTTGGCGGGTCCCTGCTGTCATCCTCTCCACGTACAATCATCTCCTGATTGTGTACGCGTCAACTTGCTAGGCCCACAAGTCAGCCTCTAAACCCGTGGAGGACAAATACAACCCATTTAAAAAAATAACAGCCCATTCCATACGTTCAAGCGGAAAGCTCAACATTGAGCAAAATAACAGTCGATCCACATATAAATCTTGAACTTCCACGTTGATAACCATCATAGCCAAGTTAACTATCTACTCCCACTAGACAAGTACTAACACTCTTAGCTAACTAGGCGATGCGGTACCCGCTAAGCGCCGGCACCGGCGTCCACCCTCGCCTCGGACTTGCGGAGGTGCGATAGAGGCGCGTGCTTTCGCGCGTTGGCCCTTTCCATGCCTGCATGGTCCACAAGCTTGCTTCCAAGGCAGAAACCCACTTGGCGAGCTGGTAGTAAAATCGGTGTCGCGAACGCATGCGTGCCCGACAGCCTCCAGGGCTATTTGCCGCGCGCCGGCCTCCATGTAGTCGGCCCAGTTGCGGGCGCTCTGCTCGCGACTCAGAGCGTCGGTGCGCTGCTGCTCCATGTCCCGCTGGCGCCGCAAATCGGCGTTACGCTGCTCCTCCACCAGGCGGTCGTGCTCCAACAACTCCTGCTCCTCCGCCATGCGGTCGCGCTCCAACAACTCCTCGATCTATGCATTGCCATCTAAAGACAGATAGAATGCCTCCTCCCTCCATCTGCCTTCCGGTGAAAAACCGAACACTAGTTCCGGTGGTGACCGCCTCGGCGTCGCCTACAGCGAGACGAGGCGGGGCATGGCGGATGTGGCGGCGGCGTTGGGCTGGTGGGGGCTTATGAGGATATGGTGAGTTGGGTCACGGTGGCACTGGAGAATGCCAGGAAACAGTACTTATAGGGAAAGGTAGCGCGACGGTCATCGAAATTCAATGCATAATGGCTTAGCGCGCCAGACTTGCCGTGGAAAACTAGGAAACTGAAATTATGGTATGTCGTCCCGTCCCGTCTGGGTGCATGCGCCGGCATGGAGGTCAAGCAGTGCACTCGAATCATCTCCCTCTTTATCAATAATGATTTCCACGGTTTGAAAAGCCATAACAATTAAAGTGTATATTTTTTCGCATCAGTTAGCTGCCTCAATTACAGCCGGCTGCATGCGAGCCTTGAGAATCGCTCGCGAGCGATCTGTGAAGCAGCATGCAACGCAGTCGCAGCCGAGGGCATGCATGCAGCCACTTAAATCGCTAGAATTAATTAGGCTTAAACTTCGCATGCCGTTAATTATTGCCATGCCTTGGTCTTGCTGCTTTGCTCACGGGACTAATAAACCCAGACGGAGGAGTACCTTGGTTGGTGAGAGGTTTGAATTAAGCCCTACAAACCGGAAAGGAGGTACTAAATGCGTGCGTGATCCGCTATTTATTCATGTAGGATCGAGTAGGTCGTTTCTTGAATTGAGCCCTGCAAACCGGAAAGGAGGTAATGCGTGCGTGATCGCTATTTATCCGTGTAGGATCGATAGTGTAGCTTGTCGGTTTCTTTAGAGGTAGGCATTTTTATCCTTGTAGGATCGATAGTGTAGCTTGTCGGTTTCTTGAGAGGTAGGCATTTTATTCAAAAACTACCACTTCGCATCTTCGTCATAAATAAAACTGCCAGTGCACATTTGTAGGCTAGCTAGTGATCGATCGGTAACTTAAACAACGAGCGAACAGAAATAAGTAACTGCTAATGCATCTCAATGATTCACAGATCATATACAAATATGTAGCTCAAAAGCAAAGATCAGCCACTTCGGATCTTGCGTCGCAACTAAAACTAACTAATACGATTCCCATACATAAGATCAACATGTTAATGCATCTCAATGATTCACGGATCATATACAAATATGTAGCTCAAAAGCAAAGACCTAGAAAAACATCTGTTCTTCCTACTAACATGGATGCTTCTCTTGGCCAACATTGATCTGGTGAAAGACAAATTTGTTTGTGAAGTCTACAATTCCTCTTGCAAGCGTAAGTGGTTTCACCAACAATTGGAACCATGAGAATGAACCACACATGATGGAGGAACATCCTTTGCAATATGATTTGGTCTTCTCTCGATCACACCATGAGACTATTGTGAATACAAACTTTAACTTAGGAAAATGATGCCCATTGTATAATCAGACCAAAGTAATGAAGCACCAAGTGTTGGCGATAAATAGTACAATACTACTTTTCTGCAGTCCATGAAGTGACTATCCAATCTTTGTGTCTATTCTCAAATGGCACTGCATGCGATGACTATACTATTCTCTTGTGCAGTTCAACCAAAATTGCGGACACTTTGTTTGTTTGCCAAATAGCAGCGGGCATACATCTCTGTGCACAAATATCAAGCAGCTAGTAAACATATATCACACCATGTTAGCATGATGATGGAAGAGGTGAAATCGATACAACGAAATTGAGCATCCAATCATTGAATCCTGTCCTACACCTCTAATGTAGGTCCACCACCTTAATAAATTCACATACAAACCACTAGTATTACTATCTAATGACATTACAAAAAGAGTAGCAAGATAGTAGCAAACCATGTACCTTCGTAATGAATAGCTCATAGTGCCACCAATTGGATATAAAGGTTTGGAAAAACATGCTCCTAATGTTGAACCAGTTGGACTTTTTGTGCAGCTCCACTAAAATCGAGCATCCCTGTTTGCATAGATATTGAAAGTGTGATTACTATAAAAGTGGCACTAGTTGAAGCATAGGCTCACAAATATAAGCATTCCAATTTCTTAATGGGAAAAGGTAGCAAGACTGCTTCTAACCACCTGTTTGAAGGAATAAATAAAGCAACATCGGCTGATGTCAGGAAGGCATACATAGTTTTTTTTTCTGAAAAACTGAGCCATTCCTGACCTTTCCTCTTCTTTTAAGAAAATTTTGTGCAGTTCTACTAAAATAAAATGCCATCACCGCCTTGACAATTTAGTTACACTGTACAATAGGAAATGACTTAACATTACATCATGATGTCGGGTATGTAGTAGACAGGCATTAGAGACAAACATACAGACCTCCTCCGATAACATAATGAACTTTAATTTTAACAAAGGTGTGACTAGCTTTACCGGGATAATTTGAGTGAACTCTACACCCTCTGTTCCTTAATATAAGACATTTTCGTGGTTCAATTTAAAGTACCCAAGCGTCTAGTATTTAGAAAAACAGGTAGTAGTTTTCTTGAGCACATATCTGGAAAGCTTGCCACACTTTATTTATGTCCATACGCTAATGCAACACCATTCGAATACTACAAATATACACTAATCCGTTGGCTAGTGCAATAGTAGAGTAGTTAGTTTATTACAGAGTGCAGTACAATGGTTTAAGCGAGCGTATTTCAATAAACTCTAGCCTGGAAGGTTTTATAAAATTAACAATACAAAATGTAAAGGTAACAAGTTTCAGCATTGGTACACTAGCTGTGCATGAGCATTAAACCAAATACAAAAGTCTGAAGGTAACTAGCATTATTAACTAATGACAGTATAAAATTTTTGCAAACAATGTACCTCCAAGGTAAATATGATTTCAAACTCGGGGGCCTTAAAATTGCTATCCCAATCTTGATAATCGTTCAAACATAAAAACTTGATCTTTCCTCTTAATAATCAAGAGAACAGCGGAGGAGGAGATGCCCTCTTGACCTTTCCTCTTGTCTTCATAATTATGCATGCGGTTTAACCAAAATAAAATGACATCAGCGCCTTGGCATTTTGGTGACCTTTGTACAAAAAAATTAACCTATCTCATGAAAGTGAGGTATGTAATCTATAAGCATTAACGATTGCAAAAATCTGAAGGTAGTAACAAGTTTCATCGTTGGTATCTTGGCTGTACAACACATTAGAATGCCTTAGCTGAAAAATATTTAATACATCCACAATCAACATTAACCACGAAATGATCCGGTGACATTAAATGGCCTTTGCTTAAATTATCTGTGGCATTAGGCCGAGAGTGGCATTAGTTAAATGTGGCATCACTTTAGCATAGCATTGCTTGACTTGACTGCTGGCGTTATACTAACAGAAAAAAAGTGGCAATAAGAGCATGGGAGGCCCATTCGGACGGTGGGCGCACAAGATCGATGTACCTCCGCAGACCTTGAGTGGTGAGGAGGTATGGTTTCCCGAGCAACAAATATCCAGGCAGCATATGTGGATTCGTCCCATTTTGTTCTCTTTAGCCACCTTTTTCCTATGTGAGGACAACAAACCGATCGACCTGGTCATTCTCTATTACGTTGTCATGCCTTTCTACCCTTCTTCAACCAAGAGACACGTGACTCGTTCCTTAGCTACTGATTTTCCCTTTTCAACCTAGATGCGGGTTCGATGCCTACTCTCTTGGGCGATACAGTCTCCGTTCCTTTCCTTATTCAACCCGGACATGCATTAGTCTGCATGAAGTAGGGTTTCCTTTAATAGTGCAAATTATGGTTTTAAATCTGCGTGGCCAGCGAGAAAGCGAGAGGATAGCAAATTGGGAAGATGGTGGAGTGGAAAAAGATCCACATGCAATGGCGTGCGGATGGGGCAATAGAACAAGGGTATGGTTGAAAAGAGGTAGCATATCGAGGTCGGCGGGAAGTGGCTTCGCTCGTGGTCGTCGTCCTCCGCACACACTCTGGCAGCGATCCCGTCTTGAGCGCTAGATCTGAAGGGCGGCCTTGTCGTCGATGCTTGACCTCGCTTCGCCCGATGGCGAGTCGTCAACGTTGCCGTCCTTTTCTTCCCGCGGATCTGTGACCACGGTGAGGAGGAGAGAGGGCCGTCTTTTTAGATCTGGAGAGAGGGTGGTAGTGTGAGAAGCAAGTGGGCAGCCCTTGGAAAAAAGCGCTGAAGCTCCAGCCTATATATCTTCTTTATACTACTAATCTTTGGAGGTGTATTAGTAGTAGAGTAGTTTATATTTTCTCTGCGTCTGATTACCAGTTAGTTGTGCTTCAAAACTGAGCAGTAGCGCCATTAAAAAATAAAGGCCGATAAAGTCGGCACCTCGGGCCAATCGGCCGGATCGCATTTGCGAGAAATTACACACCATGTCTCGTTGACATGTGGTCCAGATCCACATATCGGTGAGGCGGCGGCGAGTAGTAGGAGTATTTCCGAACCGGCGTGTAGGCGGGCGCCCTTAAGTGAACCGTGGCAAACTGGCAACCGTCCACCGACTCTTCTCCTTTCCCTCTCGATTTGGAACTGCTATCGCACGCTCTTCCTCTCCCTCCTCCATTTTCCTTCAGCCCTTCACCCTTTCTTATGCCATTGTTCGATCGTCTTCTCCATGGAGGGAACAGGACGGAAACGACCCCGTTATTCTTGCCCCGATCTAAAAGATGACGTGGTGGAGGAACTCATTGATCGGTGCGATGTCATCACCTCAGATAGCATGGCAGGTTCATTCAAGCCCATTCTCGACTCAACTAATAATATCATTACAAGGAACCCAAGAGTCAAGGAGCGGTTTGATCTCCCCTATCTTCTTCGCCGTGACCCTGATGACTGGCGTCGTCACGACGGAGGCCTCGCCCTATGCAAGTTGATGCCGCTTGATAACGATACGTATGATGTAACGCCCCCGATGCGGCTATATCTCCCACGTGTCGAGGCACGACTTAGAGGCATAACCGCATTGAAAGCAATGTCGCAAGTGAGGTAATCTTCACACAACCCATGTAATAATTTAAGGGAGAAAGGTACAAAGTTGGCTTACAATCGCCACGTCACACAGTACATAATTAAACATACATCATTGAGTACACTCAAGGTCCGACTACGGAACCAAAATAAAGAAGACACCCACAAGCTAACACGGATCCCGAATCGTCCCAAGCTGGGCACCACTCTGATCATCTGGAAGCGAAACATAATAACGACCACGTTCCTCGTCGAACTCCCACTTGAGCTCGGTGGAATCATCTGCCTTGCCTCATCGGAACACCTGCAATGTGTTTGGAAGTATCTGTGAGTCACGGGACTCAACAATCTCACACCAGCGAGATCAAGACTATTTAAGCTTTAGGGAGGACATGGTAGTAAAATTGAGCTGCGACAGCGACTAGCATATATGGTGGCTACAACGCATAAAGAAGCGAGAAGAGAAGCAAAGCACGGTCGAGAAACTAGTATTGATCAAGAAGTGATCTGAACTACTTCTGACGGACATAACTCCAACAACCGTGTTCACTTCCGGACTCCGAGAAGAGACCATCCGGTTACACCTTGATTGATGTGTATTTTAATTGAGGTCATCTTTGTGTTATCTACAACGGACATTAACAAAATCCCATCGCCTCATAACATGGGCACGGCTTTGAAAGATATTACCTGCGGGGTGTCCCAACAGCCCATTATAAGCTCTCACGGTCAGCGAAGGATTATTCCTCCTACGGGAAGACCGATCAATCTCGGAATCCCGGACTACAAGACATTTCGACAGCAATAAAACAAGACCAGCAAAGCCGCCCGATTGTGCCGACAAATCCCGATAGGAGCTGCACATATCTCGTTCTCGAGGCACATCCGGATGAACACTACGTCACAACAACGAAGATGCCCCAAGTTGCCTCGGGTGGCACATAGTGGCTCTAGTTTGGACCAACACTCGGAGGAGCATTGGCCGGGGGTTTAAAATAAGATGACCCTCGGGCTCGCGAAAACCGGGGAAAGGCTTAGGTGGCAAATGGTAAAACCAATGTTGGGCCTTCTTTGGGCGAGTCTTATTCAAAGCGAACTGTCAAGGGGTCCCATAAATCACCCAACCGTGTAAGAGCATAAAATCAAGGAACATAACACGGTATGGCGGAAACTAGGGTGGCAAGAGTGGAACAAAACACGGGCATAAGGCCAAGCCTTCCACCCTTTACCAAGTATATAGATGTGTTAAACATAGCAGATATCTTTATATATATTGTGATATCCCCAACAAGTAAACATGTTCCAACGAGGAACAACATCTCCATGTTCAACAAGGAACAAATTTCAGCTTCACCGCAACTAACAACGCTATAAGAGGGCTGGCGAAGCGGTAACATAGCCAATCAGCGGTTTGCTAGGAAAGGATGGTTAGAGGTTTGACATGGCAATATGGGTGGCATGACATAGCAAGTGGTAGGCATCGCAGCATAGGCATAGCAAAAGAAGCGAGCAACTAGCATAGCAAAGATAGAAGTGATTTGAGGTATGGTCATCTTGCAAATGTTCTCGGGGTTGTCGAAAGCTTGATCCTCGGCGTTCTCAACAGGTTCCTCGTTCACGTACTCGTCTCCCGGCTCTACCCAAAACAACAACAAAACAAGGAACCACAATAAATCACGGTGCAATGCACAATCAACATGATGCAACATGAAATGCAATGATGTGATATGCAAAGCGTAAGAGCACTCCGGAAGGTAAATGGAAAAACCAGGCATCATCTTGGCAACCCAAGCATGCCCTCGGAAAGATGAGATGATTTCGGTAGAAATCGATATAGAGATCACCGGAAAGCGGATGCGGGATTGGATATGGCGGGCAATACAAGAATGGAGAGAAACCTACGATACCAACATGACGAACAGAACCATGCATGTGCAAACTACCTCATAGCAAGGTTCAAATAAATATGCCCAATGAAAACAACACCTAACCATGAAGCAAAAGGACATGATCACAAACTTGCCCAAATGCAAAAACCAATGACACCACTGAGTTGGTGGAATTTTTCTACCCCAAAAACATATATAATATGTTAGGGTTGCATTAGGGAAAACATCACAAAAACAATAAGTTAGAACACTGCCTAAGCAGAAACTAACAGTGGCAATTTCCATATTTGGAAATGTCCAGATTTGGACTTGCCCAAAACAGAATTGAAACAATGCTGAAAATGGAAAGAAAAATAAAATATGCATGGAAGGAGGGTCTTTGAGAGGTGGCGGGGGTGACCTTGTCATAGAGACAGAGCTTAACAGGTTTTAAAGGGGGGGAGAAAAGAGCCCCAGGGGGGATTCGAACCTGGGTCTCCCCGGTGGAATCCTTCCCCTGTAACCACTGGGCTGGAGAGCGGCTACTGACAAAGGAGGAGGCCTCGGGGCTTAACCACTGCTGCTGCAGAGCCCAACTGGAGGAGCGCGAAAAACAGAGAAATAAAAGGGGAAGTGGCGCGCCTGGGGTTCGAACCAGTGTCGCCATGTGAAAGAGCGGCAGACGACCAGCTCGACTAGGGAAGGAGTTCGACCAGAGGCGCTGGCTGGCCACGTGACTAATCTACCAGGCTGAACTAAAAGCAGAGAGAACACCGATCTCCCGTGAGACAAGCGCGCTCTGAGGCTCTGCGCCCTCGGACTAGGCTGGATCGCGCAGGGGAGCACCACGGAACAAGATGGAACAAGCCAGGGCGTGGCTAGGGCAACTCTGCGTGCAGGCACTAATCTGAACCCCAACTGCTATCACACCGGAGCATGGCGGCGCGACGAAGACACGGGCGGACCCTACACTCTGGCGAACTAGCGGCGACGGGAGGAGCAGGGAGGAAGAGGGGTATACCTCCTTACCCTAGGACACGGAAACTGCGATGGGGGCGGGCGTGGCGACGGAATCGACCTCTGAAGATCGCGGATTTCTGGCCGAGAAGAAGACAGAGCGGCGTCGTCGGACTTAGCGAACCGGGCCTCCGTGGTCGAGTCGCGATCGTGGTCGGCAGACGAGGAAGTAGTTGGACAAGGGCCGCCCGGGTCGGGTGGCGGAGAAACACCCGGCGACGTGGCGCGCTCCCGGATCTTGCCGGGACCCGGCCGGGCGGCGATTGGGTGGAAATCTCACTGGCGGCGGCGAGAGGAGAGGGAACCCTAGGGTTCGATCTTGACGCGAGGGATAAGAAGGGGCTAGGCGACGGAGGCGTGCTCGTGCTCTCTCGTGCTCGGGGTCCCCATGGCGATGGCGACGAGAGGAGAGAAAAGGCGGTCTGGAGCACAGGCGCTTCAGCCAGCGGGGCAGTGCTGCCACGTGGTAGGGGGCTAAGCGGGGGTATGGCGGGCGCGGTATGGTGAGCGAGAGAGAGGCAACCGGCGCGGGCTGTACGCCTGCCCCCAGGCTCTTGTTCTTTGAGGAAGCTGGGCGGCTCGGGAGGCCGAGTCCAGTGGAGAGGAGTGGCTGGGCTGCCACTGCAGCTTTGCTGCCCTCTTTTCCTTTTTCCTTTTAGAAATAAAAGGGAGAGAAAAGAAAGTCTGAGAAAGAAAAAAAAGATTTAGAGTGAAAAGGAAAATACTCCCACACTCTGGAATTTTCCTCTATTTAAATAAATTGAGATGGACATTTTAAAGGAAGAAAAATAATGCAAGTTTGAAAATGCTTCAAACTTGTGCCATTTTGAACCTAACCATAACAACTTCAAATGAGGGATTTTTTGGGCAGAGAGGTTTAGTGCAACAAGCAAGACTATTAGGGAGAAGATGAACATTAATTGAAGGAGGAATATATGGCAATGAAAGAGAAAGAAGTAGAGTGAAGGAGGGATGGTAAATGCAAGAGAGGAAGAAACATGCACCCACATGACATGCAAGGAAAACCACAACCATATGACATGCACATCCACAATCACATGACAAGAAGGGAATGCAAGAGACAATATGCACAAATGCAATATGGTAACAGGAGCAAACAAAGAAAAGAAAACCCAACACAACCAAAACAGCAAGAGGCCAAGCATGACAAGAACCCACAAGAATTGGATGAGGTGAAATGATATATTGCCCAAAAGGGAAGTTTACAACCAGGTGTTACAACACTCCACCACTACAAGAGGATCTCGTCCGAGATCTAGGACTGAAAGAACTCCGAATTTTCGAGCGGAGGTGATCCTCACGCTCCCAGGTAGCTTCTCGGTCGGAATGGTGTGACCACTTCACTTTCAGGAATTTGATTGACTTGTTGCGAGTCTTGCGCTCGGTTTCTCCAAGAATAGCAATGGGGTGCTCACGATAAGAGAGATCTTCTTGAAGGTCAATCTCTTCGAAGTTGATAGTGCGTTCAGGAGTCTTGAAGCAACGTCACACTCGGGAGACCAGACATACTTCACCTGCTTCTGGAGAAGGTTGGAAAGAGGCTTTGCAATCTTGGAGAAGTTCTCAACAAACCTTCGGCAATAGCTTGCAAGACCAAGAAAGCTGCGGAGCTGCTTGACATTCTGAGGAGGTTCCCAATTGACAATTGCGGACACCTTCTCGGGATCAACAGCGATGCCCTTGGCAGAGATGATATGACCAAGATAAAGCACTTCATCAAGCCAGAATTCACATTTGGAGAACTTAGCATAGAATTGGTACTCTCTGAGCTTGTCTAGTACCAATCGCAAATGTTTGGCATGATCCTTCTTATTCTTGGAAAGACCAAGATATCATCAAGATAGACCAAGGCGAATTCATTGGTGTAAGGATTGAATATGAAGTTCATCATCCGAGAGAAGGTTGGAGGAGCATTGGCGAGGCGAAAGACATGACGAGTATATTCATAAGAACCAAAGCTTGTTCGAATGCTGTCTTGGGAATATCTTGTTCACGAATCACGAATTTGATGATACCCCATCTGAAGGTCAAGCTTAGAGAACACCGTTGCACCTTTGAGTTGCTCGAAAAGCTCATTGATGTTGGGAAGTGGATACTTGTTCTTGATTGTCTTCTTATTCAATGGGCGGTGTCGGCGCAAAAGTCGGTCCGAGCCATCCTTCTTCGGACAAAAGAACACCACAACCCCAAGGAGATGAACTCGGTCGATCAAGCCCAGACGCTCTTGTTCATCGAGCTGCTTCTTCAATTCCCTCAGCTCATCAGGTCCAAGCTTGTATGGGCGCTTACAAGCGGGTTGATGCCGGCTCGGATCGATACTTGAACTCAAGCGGCCGATGAGGTGGCATACCGGAAGCTCTTACGGAAAGACATCTTGGTACTCACAAGCATTGGAATCGAGAGATGGCATTCAATTCGCCCTTCTCATTGAGAGAAAACAACCGAATAGTTTCATCACGAGAGGCATAGATGATCACATCATTAGAAGAATGAGTCAACTGAATTTCCACAGCAGCACAATCAAGCTGAGCTTTGTGCTGATAAAGCCGATCCATTCGAGAATAAGATCAATGTCCGAGTCACCAAGAACCACGGTTTAGAAAGAAATCTATAATCACCCATCTTGATAGAAACATCCGGGACACAAACATTAGATGTCATTTGCTTGCCCGGGACACAATCTTCAACGGAGTAGGAATCTTTTCGTCACAAATTCATGCTTGGCAACAAAAGGTCTCGAAATGAAAGAAAGCGAAGCACCGATATCAAATAAGACTTTAGCAGGAATATCATTAATCGAGATTACCCATTAGCACATCTGAAGAATCCTCTGCTGAGCTGCATTCATCATATTGACCTTGGCATACTTTGGATTATGCTTGACCCTTTGCATTCTTGGAAGATTTCACGAGGAGGAGGCGGAAGGCGCCTCTGGTTGAAACACTTGTTAGCATAGTGGCCCTTCTGCGACACTTGTTGCAAGTGACCTCGAGCGCGGACGGTGGTAAGGAGCACTTGACCTTGGAGCTTGAGAATTAGACTTGTTACGATAGCTTGGGTTGGGTGGGTGGGAAGATCCACGGCCACCCGAGTTCTTCTGTTGGTAAGGTGACGGAGCGGAGGAGGGGCGATAAAACTTCTGCTGCTTGGCTGCCACTTGAGAGGGCGAGGAGGACTGAACTGCATCCTGATTCTCTTCTTAGAAGCCTCGCACTTGAGCTGTGCCGCTTCTTGCTTGAGTGCCATGTTGTAGAAATCATCATACTTATCGGCTCAAACAGCACAAGAGGTAATTGCAGATCCTCTCTCAGACCGCCTCTGAACTGATAGATCATACTCCTTTCATCAGGTACATCTTGCTTAGCAAAACGAGCGAGCTTCTGGAACTGGATATTGTATTGATAGACAGACAAGGTGCCTTGCTTGAGATTGCGGAACTCCTCACGCTTGCTCTCAACAACACTCTTCGGAATGTGATGAGCTCGGAAATCACGGCGGAACTCATCCCAGGTAATGACACGACCTCCTCTGGAATCTACGTATTCTGGAACCACTCAGCAGCTTGATCCTTGAGTTGAAGCGATGCAAACTTGACAAAGTCCTCGGTCGACATTGCTACAGTCAAAGTGCTTGCAGATATCCACTAACCAATCATCGGCGTCTGTTGCCTCAACACGAAGCCGAAAGACTTGGTGATTAGCGAGAAACCGGTGAGAGTAGCAAAGTGTGGCTGATTGTTGCCTTGACCTTGATTGCCTTGATTGCCTTGATTGCCTTGCCCTGAGTACGTTCTTGCAAGAGTTGCAAAATCATCGAGCATTGGCATTGGTGGCTGCCATGATAGCTTGCCGGGCTTACGGAGGCGGAGGTGGAGGTGGAGGTGGAGGATTGGTGATCCCCATCATTGCGATCCGGATTCGGGCGTTGGCGGAGCCATCTGAAGAGGGTGACATCCGTTAGTCCTTTGATAGACAAATGATAAGTAGAATCAGCGGATAGAAATTGCAACATATAGTCTTCACAATAAACATTGAACAAGAATGAGCGAATGAATTCAAAGTTAATCATCACACGTCCAATAAGTGAGAAGCTACTTAGATAAAGAATATGGAAACAACAACTGACTTAGAAACAAATCGAACATCACAATTGAAAACAAAAGGTTGGCTTCTAGAATGAGCGGAACAAACACATGATAGAGATTTCGCTCAAAGTGTTAGTGGTGGGGCTCACACGGCACGACGATATAGCGGACGTCACGAATGACTAACAAGGCGTCCCGAATCAGCATAGCCAAGGATTCTTTAAGGCGTCTCGCGACCATTTAAATCGACCGTGAAAGAGCGGACCACTAAGCGTTGAACCCCAATCTCAAATCATACATCAGCCGGAAAGAATATCACGTAAGCTACTAGAATTCCCACCTATAAACTCCGAAACTTTCGGTTATGCAATCTGGTGTTGGGGATCTGGGGACACAAAATATATCACCCAAACTAACAATACCTAGATCCATTGTATCCATCCGTCAACACATAACCAAGAAATCCTCGGAAATCGTGTACCTCGACCTTGAAAAACATCCGTTATGCAAGTCATGGCAATACTCCACTTTTCATACGATCTTGGGCTATCGGGGTTATCTCACCAACAACTGCACAAAAGAGATTTCGATATCGGCAAAACTCGGTATTCGAGCGCAGCGATAAAATTGTGGCGACAACACCTCGGAGCTCAACTCCCGGGACACTGCCACAACCCCTAAATGTCGAGGCACCAAGAACAATGTTCTCGTCACAAAACCATCGGAACGATTCCAAGATACCCGTGATCCTAAAAAATTTTTAGTGAAATTTGAGAAGAGAAGAGTCAAAACTCTCGTCGGAGGCCTCACAGAGCGATGAAGGGACTGAGGAGTAAAAAGAATCCTACTCTCCAATATATATAATCCTAAGACTCAAAACATCTCCCATTCTAGACTCAACAACGTCAGCAAACAATCTAGTAGGGGGCTCCTAAGTCGAGGAAGGCTCGATACCAACATAACGCCCGATGCGGCTATATCTCCCACGTGTCGAGGCACGACTTAGAGGCATAACCGCATTGAAAGCAATGTCGCAAGTGAGGTAATCTTCACACAACCCATGTAATAATTTAAGGGAGAAAGGTACAAAGTTGGCTTACAATCGCCACGTCACACAGTACATAATTAAACATACATCATTGAGTACACTCAAGGTCCGACTACGGAACCAAAATAAAGAAGACACCCACAAGCTAACACAGATCCCGAATCGTCCCAAGCTGGGCACCACTCTGATCATCTGGAAGCGAAACATAGTAACGACCACGTTCCTCGTCGAACTCCCACTTGAGCTCGGTGGAATCATCTGCACTGGCCTCATCGGAACACTGCAAGCTGTGTTTGGAAGTATCTGTGAGTCACGGGGACTCGGCAATCTCACACCAGAGATCAAGACTATTTAAGCTTTAGGGAGGACATGGTAGTAAAATTGAGCTGCGGCAAGCGACTAGCATATATGGTGGCTACAACGCAAAAGAGAGCGAGAAGAGAAGCAAAGCACGGTCGAGAAACTAGTATTGATCAAGAAGTGATCCTGAACTACTTACGACAGACATAACTCCAACAACCGTGTTCACTTCCCGGACTCCGCCGAGAAGAGACCATCACGGTTACACACGCGGTTGATGTGTATTTTAATTGAGGTCATCTTTGTGTTATCTACAACCGGACATTAACAAAATCCCATCTGCCTCATAACCGCGGGCACGGCTTTGAAAGATATTACCTGCGGGGTGTCCCAACAGCCCATTATAAGCTCTCACGGTCAGCGAAGGATTATTCCTCCTACCGGAAGACCCGATCAATCTCGGAATCCCGGACTACAAGACATTTCGACAGCAATAAAACAAGACCAGCAAAGCCGCCCGATTGTGCCGACAAATCCCGATAGGAGCTGCACATATCTCGTTCTCGGGCACATCCGGATGAACACTACGTCGGCAACCGAAGATGCCCCAAGTTGCCTCGGGTGGCACCGCAGTGGCTCTAGTTTGGACCAACACTCGAGAGGAGCATTGGCCCGGGGGTTTAAAATAAGATGACCCTCGGGCTCATGAAAACCGGGGAAAAGGCTTAGGTGGCAAATGGTAAAACCAATGTTGGGCCTTCTTTGGGCGAGTCTTATTCAAAGCGAACTGTCAAGGGGTCCCATAAATCACCCAACCGTGTAAGAGCATAAAATCAAGGAACATAACACCGGTATGACGGAAACTAGGGTGGCAAGAGTGGAACAAAACACCAGGCATAAGGCCAAGCCTTCCACCCTTTACCAAGTATATAGATGTGTTAAACATAGCAGATATCTTTATATATATTGTGATATCCCCAACAAGTAAACATGTTCCAACGAGGAACAACATCTCCATGTTCCAACAAGGAACAAATTTCAGCTTCACCTGCAACTAACAACGCTATAAGAGGGGCTGAGCGAAGCGGTAACATAGCCAATCAACGGTTTGCTAGGAAAGGATGGTTAGAGGTTTGACATGGCAATATGGGTGGCATGACATAGCAAGTGGTAGGCATCGCAGCATAGGCATAGCAAAAGAGCGAGCAACTAGCATAGCAAAGATAGAAGTGATTTCGGGGGTATGGTCATCTTGCCTGCAATGTTCTCAGGGTTGTCGAAAGCTTGATCCTCGAAAGCGTTCTCAACAGGTTCCTCGTTCACGTACTCGTCTCCCGGCTCTACCCAAAACAACAACAAAACAAGGAACCACAATAAATCACGGTGCAATGCACAATCAACATGATGCAACATGAAATGCAATGATGTGATATGCAAAGCGTAAGAGCACTCCGGAAGGTAAATGGAAAACCGGGCATCATCTTGGCAACCCAAGCATGCCCTCGGAAAGATGAGATGATTTGGTAGAAATCGATATAGAATCACCGAAAGCGGATGCACGGATTGGATATGACGGGCAATACAAGAATGGAGAGAAACCTACGATACCAACATGACGAACAGAACCATGCATGTGCAAACTACCTCATAGCAAGGTTCAAATAAATATGCCCAATGAAAACAACACCTAACCATGAAGCAAAAGGACATGATCACAAACTTGCCCAAATGCAAAAACCAATGACACCACTGAGTTGGTGGAATTTTCTACCCAAAAACATATATAATATGTTAGGGTTGCATTAGGAAAACATCACAAAACAATAAGTTAGAACACTGCCTAAACGAAACTAACGAAGTGGCAATTTCCATATTTGGAAATGTCCAGATTTGGACTTGCCCAAAACAGAATTGAAACAATGCTGAAAATGGAAAGAAAAATAAAATATGCATGGAAGGAGGGTCTTTGAGAGGTGGACAGGGTGACCCACTGTCATAGAGCAGAGCTAACAGGTTTTTAAAAGGGGAGAAAAGAGCCCGGGGGATTCAACACAGGTCTCCCGGTGGAATCCTTCCCTGTAACCACCGGGCTGGAGGCGGCTCTTGACAAGGAGGAGGCCTCGGGGCTTAACCACTTTGCTGCAGAGCCCAAGCTGGAGGCCGCAAAGAGAGAAATAAAAGGGGAAGTGGCGCGCTGGGGTTCGAACCAGTGCGCCAGTGGAAAAGCGCAGACGACCAGCTCGACTAGGGAAGGAGTTCGACCCGAGGCGAAAGCTGGCCACGTGACTAATCTACAGGCTGAACTAAAAGCAGAGGAGAACACGATCTCCGGCGAGACAGCAGCGGCTCTGAGGCTCTGCGCCCTCGGACTAGGCTGGATCGCAGGGAGCACCACGGGAACAAGATGGAACAAGCCGGGGCGTGGCTAGGGCAACTCTGCGTCAGGCACTAATCTGAACCCCAACTGCTATCACACGGAGCATGGCGGCGCGACGAAGACACGGGCGGACCCTACACTCTGGCGAACTAGCGGCGACAGGGAGGAGCAGGGAGGAAGAGGGTATACCTCCTTACCCTAGGACACGGAAACTGCGATGGGGACGGGCAGGCGGCGGAATCGACCTCTGAAGATCGCGGTTTCTGGCGAGAAGAAGACAGAGCAGGCGTCGTCGGACTTAGCGAACCGGGCCTCCGTGGTCGGCGTCGCGGTCGTAGTCGGCAACGAGGAAATAGTTGGACAAGGGCCGCCCGGGTCGGGTGGCGGAGAAACGCCCGGCGGCGTGGCGCGCTCAGATCTTGCCCCGGACCGGCGCGGGCGGCGATTTGGGTGGAAATCTCACTGGCGGCGGCGAGAGGGAGAGGAACCCTAGGGTTCGATCTTGGCGCGAGGGGATAAGAAGGGGCTAGAGCGGCGGAGGCGTGCTCGTGCTCTCTCGTGCTCAGGGGTCCCCATGGCGATGGCGACGAGAGGGAGAGAAAAAAGCGGTCGGAGCACCGGGCGCTTTCTGCCAGGGGGGCAGTGCTGCCACGTGGTAGGGGCTAAGCGGGGGTATGGTGGGCGCGGTGGCGAAGACAGAGAGAGGCAACCGGCGCGGGCTGGCACGCCTGCCCCCTGGGCTGCGGCTGCTGAGGAAACTGGGCCGGCTCGGGAGGCCGAGTCCCAGGTGGAGAGGAGTGGCTGGGCTGCCACTGCAGCTGCTGCCCTCTTTTCCTTTTTCCTTTTTAGAAATAAAAAGGGAGAGAAAAGAAAGTGCAGAAAGAAAAAAGATTTAGAGTGAAAAGGAAAATACTCCCACACTCCTGGAATTTTCCTCTATTTAAATAAATTGAGATGGACATTTTTAAAGGAAGAAAAATAATGCAAGTTTGAAAATGCTTCAAACTTGTGCCATTTTTGAACCTAACCATAACAACTTCAAATGAGGGGATTTTTGGGCAGAGAGGTTTAGTGCAACAAGCAAGACTATTAGGGAGAAGATGAACATTAATTGAAGGAGGAATATATGGCAATGAAAGAGAAAGAAGTAGAGTGAAGGAGGATGGTAAATGCAAGAGAGGAAGAAACATGCACCCACATGACATGCAAGGAAAACCACAACCATATGACATGCACATCCACAATCACATGACAAGAAGGGAATGCAAGAGACAATATGCACAAATGCAATATGGTAACAGGAGCAAACAAAGAAAAGAAAACCCAACACAACCAAAACAGCAAGAGGCCAAGCATGACAAGAACCCACAAGAATTGGATGAGGTGAAATGATATATTGCCCAAAAAGGGGAAGTTTACAACCAGGGTGTTACATATGATGTTAAGATGCCATCTCTTGAGGGCAAGGCTTGGGCAGGCGCAAATGGAGATTGGGTTGTTTACATTGGGTCCAACTGCGAGTGGGAACTTGTGAATGTGTACACTCGTGACCGGGTTCCACTTCCAAAAATCTCAGCAGACTGCCTAGAGGTTGAGCACACCGGTATTGTACGCACATTCAAATACAATCATGGTGACTGTCTTCTACGGAAGATAGCAATTTCTCTAGTTCCCAACCGCTCTTGGAATAACAACAACTATGAAGTTGTTGCTATCTTCGACAAGCTTGTAGCCGTCGTCAGTGGTTTGACTCGATGGATATTGCTCAAAAATCAGTTTCTGTACACGGATGAGTATTGTGATGCAATTCAATACGAGGGCCTTGTGTTTGCTGCCACCACTCGTGGCACTGTTTTTGCATGGCATCCTCGTTGTTTCGGTACGTTTGCCTTCCACCGTAATTATAATTGTTTCATCCACATGCATGCAACCTTCTTCTTGTGTTTCCAAGGTCCTGTGAACATTCCACCACCTATACTTGAAGATTTTTATAACCAAGGGGGAGATGATGATGGTGATGATCACGAGCATGAGGACGAGCAGCGCCCATATACTATTTGGCGCCTGGCAACTAATTCCGATGGATCACCTCTTCTCGTGTGTATACAGCCCATGATGATGTTCTTGCTAAGGAAGCGGTGTAGTCTCCCATGGTCGCACTCTCGGACCTGTTCCAACACCCGTTGCATGGTATTCGGGATGGATACTAGCGTGCTAGCGCCAACTCCTTCTCCACAGTACAGAATTGATAGTCTTGGAAAACTTCGCTCTTCCTTGGACAAAACTATCAATGATGGTGAAAGGCGATCAAGCTGCTGTTGACACAATGTTACTACCATTTATGAGAAGCACGTGTCTATACCTCGGACATTTGGGTGGTTCCCTACCACGCATTGATATAGTAGGCTGCTTTAGCTGGATGATCAGTCTGTGTTGGTCTCGGATCGACAATGGATGGTCCGTCGAGAGAATCACTTGTGGTTCAAAGCAAGCATTTCAACGCCAAGGAATGGTTGAGTTGAAGTTCATTTCATTGCTTGTTATTTGTTGTGTGGTGAAAACTTTAGTATTTATAATGTATCCTCGTTGTCGATGTGGGTTGATGACCTGTTGTATGTAATAAAATGATATGCCCGTGATAAACTTACTAAATTTATGAATGGCTTTGAGTTGCTTCTATGAGTGAGTGGTGCGACAAGGCAAAAAATATTTTCGAATACATAATTGTACGTGCATTGCAACAGGATATCGGATGGGGCCAATCAACAATAGTAGTACACTATTTGTACTAGCTTCACATGCTTTGCGCGTCGTGCGGGTGTTTTTACTGTAGCCATACTGTACTACATAACCAGCACCTCGAATCCTCGATAGTAGTAGTACTAACTAGTAGGAGTAGTAGGGTGTCATGGGCCAGAACAAGCATTCATGTCCAGGAGTACGGCACACGCCACCAGCACGACTTCCATCTGACATCATATTTCTTGGAGTCCGTGCTAGAGCAATCTCTTCAACCTCATCGTTTCTCTAACTCAGCCATCATGCGGCGGGCGAGGTGGGGGTTTGCCGATAGTCGGTTTCCTTAACTGCGGTCCCACTTGTAAGGCCAAGCTGAAGCATACGACCCCAAGCGGACCTCCGTTTTGCACGAACTCAACGATAATTTTGACTAGAAAAGCAAGACCAAAGAAAACAAGAACCACAAGAATACATTTTACTACTCCTGTAAGTTGGATTAGTGCCTTCTCGATGCATTCATTGTTGATCTGCGGAGGCTCGATCTTGCGTGCTTCTTTCTCCTTCGATTGTAAATAAGTAGACGTTGCTTCCTCGCATCTAGTCTCATGTCTAGCCTCTATTCTAGTACTCCCTCTAGTCCATTTTTCTCTGCGTCTAAGCAGCAACACGCGTACCAAGTAGGAGTATCAACAAGTGCACTAATCTCATCTATAGCCTCTGTGCTAGCTAAAAGTGATAGAACATCTACTAAATTGCGCTCTATCAATATATGGATGTACTCTTCTTCCCAATACAAAAACTTGCATCCATTCTACTCCCTCCGTTGCACAATACATGCCTTCTATTTGTCAAAATATATATGTATCTAGACATGTTTTAGTATATAGGCACATCCATTTTTGGACAAATGGAAGTCAAGTATTTTGGAACGGAGGGAGTACACAATAATTTTTTTAAGTTATCTCAATAGTCTAATCTGAGAGCACAACCGAAGATTTGGTCGGGTTCTTCCTCCTTTTGCCGACACGTGGGACATCCAGCATCCAGGTCGTGTCATGAAAGAAAATAGAGTGGTAGTTGATAAGTTGAAGCCACGAGATGTGCATCTTGGGTTAAACTGTAAATAGAATCTTACTACTCTTGAGTAACTCCAAAAGCAGCCACCGAAGATCTTTCTTGGATTTGTTTTTCATCACCAGCATGTCGAGGTGAAAGATGTGCGGGTTCGATGGAGTCCGCTTGCGTTTTCAGCGACATGTGGGACCGCATGTGAGCAAGCAGACGATGGGCTCCAGCGTCCGCTGGCTGGCTGAGAAGAGAGATAGAGGAGTGCTGAGCACGGACTGCAGGAAATTTGTTCTACGTACTGTACCTCGATATAGGCTCGATATAGTGGGACGGCATGGGCCATAACTAGCATTCACGTCTAGCACTACGGCACACACCACCCACACGAGACCCATCCGACACAAATTTTCTTGGAGTCCATGCTACATCCATCTCTTCTCCCTCTTGTTTTCTAAGCCATCGCGCGGTGGGCGGGGTGGGGGTTTGCCGATAGTCGGTTTGCTCAACTACGGTCCCACTTGTAAGTGAAAATGCAACACCGCACGCATTCCCGCTTGAGCGGCGTGCCGGACCAACCATGTGGGGGTGCGACGCGAACACGGCAGGCTTTTCCTTTTGAACTTGTAACTTGTAAAATTTGGTTCTGCTCTGGCGCTATCGATAGATAGAAAATAACGATTTTGCCTAGAGTAATGAGAAGTTTGGTTCTGGCGCCGTTCATGCATGGAGTACGTACGAAAATTATGAAGTTGATGCGAAAGGTAAGATAATTACTGTAGTATCATATACTACTACATGGATTTGACGGAAAGATAAAAATACATACGGATCCATCAACGACATCCTCACGCCCTAGTGCGCCGGGTCACCAACCGACGTGTGAGGAGCAGCGGCGTTGGCGGTGAGCTCAACATGCTTCTGAACAGTGCGGCCAAGGTTGCCCTGCGGTCCAAGAAGGCCAGCGTCCTATCGTCCTCCTCTTGCATGCGTGTAGACGTGGGTTATTATGTCCATGGTGTCTTGCTGCGCCAGGCGCTGCGCGGCGAGCGCGACCTCAAGGTGGACATTCTCCGTAGCGACGGCGGGCGATCGCGAGGCCACCAATCGTCGAAGAGGTTGTCACCATAGTGGCCGTTGAGGTGGCGGGCATCGCGAGCCTGGGCGCGTCGGTGAAGGCTTACGTCAAAGTCGTCCGCGAGCTTCTTGGCGACGGTGAACTTGTCGAGAAACCGGCGAGGACCTCGTCGAACAAGGAGACAAGTTGTCGTCCAGCGGCCCCTCGCCTGCCGCCTCAAGCAATACTACAGAGACGTTCCTCGTTGCGGGCGCGGGCGGCGTCGTGGACCATCTGGCACAGCCGGTGATGCTCGTGCTCATCGCCTCCATGGGTCTATCTTAGCTTCTACTAGTCAACTGATCTTGCGATTCGAGTGATCACTCTTGCCCTTGGTTAGCGTGCGTGGGTGCGTGGGATTTCATACTACTCCTCGGCCCTCTCTCGCACCTGCCTTTGGTTGTATGATAGGTGGGCCAGCCACCCCACAGGCCCACGTGTCATTCACACAAAGGCGGTTAATAAGTCAATGAAGCTGTGCTCCCCTCCGTGCGGTGCAGTATAGTCATCTCACGGACCTCTAGTTGGGGCCAAACGAGAGAAGTTTGATGTTCTTGGTTTATTGGTCCCCTTTGCATTTTGCGCCAAGTTTTGACCTTTGATTTAACTAATAAAATGTTAAGGCATGTAAACAAAAATGTTGTGTAAGTCACATTACGAAAACCAAATAATCCCAAAACACTTAGGCACGGTGCATTAACTCCCTCCTTGTTTCTTATTTCGTGACATATCAACCAATGAGAGTTGTGGGCCGTGCATTCTTTCAATGACTTGAGACTACCAAACATGACATGTAGTGTTTAGTTCATTGCATGTAATCCTATTAAGACTCTAGTTAGCAAGAAAACATTAAGTTCTCTCGCCGATAGGAATAAAACACCATGTATTTATTTACAGAGGGAGTAGTACATTTTTTGTGACATGCATTACTAGATATTGCTAGTCAAATACTAAAATCCAGATGGACGTGGTAGTACTCCTAAATCCAGATGGTGGTGCTACTAGTACTAGTAGTAGTACTACCAATGTAGTACTCCTAGGAGTACTAGCACTGTACTACCCGTTGGTCAAATTATTACGTGTTGCTCCTCACAGTGAAGTGACAAGACCCTGCGCCGGAGATGACACCTAAGTATAGGCGCCTTGTTCGGCATACCATAGTCAGCCTCACCGTCTGCAGCCACTATCATCATGGCTGTAGAGCTAGCCTGCTTACAACTAGCCCTGTTCGACATAATTTCCCGTGCGTAGATGCCCGTGCAATGCACGGAACACCAAGATTGGGGGTGGACTGCTCCGGCAGCGTCCGTCATGCCAGATTTTTCCACGGCCTTCTAGATGTGGTGGGGAGGAGATAAGGCTGATTGTGAGAGACAAGGAGTTGTTTGTAAATAGGGAACAAGTGCGGGCATCTTTTTGCAAAAATGGAGAAGCTTGGTTTGTATCGCCGGATCTAGATCCGACGGCTCTTGGTGAAAGATGGGAGGCACAACATCATCACCAACTCAGGACCTGTTTGATTCGCAGGATTTTGAAAGCGCGAATAGGACACGACAATATTACAAGTTTCAAACTGATATTACAAATGTTAGGAGTAATGTTGCACCTAGGAAGAGGGAATTACTAGGAAGTTCACGTAAGAACTTTCATTACTTTAGGTGGATGCAGCGTTATCGTACAAACTAAAATCCACCGCCTCGACAAGTCACTAATGGGCAAATAAGTTTTGAGTCTCGGCCACTTGATGTTTCAAAAACAAATTCAGCCTGCGGAGACTTTGTCATTTAGGCTTAGGCGCTTGCGGTGATCAACCGCCATTCATTGTTGCGCCAGAGAACGCCAAACCTCATTACCTTGAGCACACTTGCCTCGTAACAAAGAACTCGCCAATTTAATCTCAGATGTGCTGCCTCGGTAGTCGATCAAATCAATTTCTGTAAGATGGAGATCAAGGCATTCGATGAGATTGTTATAGTGCAACACATTTTTCACTTCCGGGTCTTTTTTTATCTGGAAAAGAAGAGAACATATTAGAGCAGCTGGCTGCATAAGATTGCCGTGTCATCAAGAGGTACCAATATCATTCGCTCATACGATAGGGTTGGCTGGCTAGTGATATTTTCACACACACACTCTCTCTCTCTCCCTCTCTCTCTCTCTGTTTCTGTTTACTCTCATTTAACTAGGAGCACGTGAAGAGCTTGGGCATTTGTTGCCTTCCACAATGTGGCCGATGCCATATTTCACAAAAGTATGCCACATAATACGCATCGATGTCAAACCAAAAGATTTTGGCACCGCTCTCGCGATGTGAGAGAGTTGGCACCGCTGTGCACACAGACCCACATGTATAAACAAATCAATCAAACCAACTACACCAGCCTCTCACTCTCCCAAACAAGTGTTTTTTATTGCCTTAGTCCTCTCTCTCTCCCACGCAGTGTTTTTTCATAGCGTGAGTTAATTTGGCACCGGAGCAAAGTAGGTGTTCCAGATTGGGGCACCAGGTGAGCAATGGAGGGGCATCGATGCCAAATGCATCACAAGTGAATTTGTCACATGTTTTGGCCTACATAGCCCACTTTTGGACATCCTCCGTCCCAAAATTCTTGTCTTAAATTTGTCTAAATACGGATGTATCTAGTTACATTTTAGTGTTAGATACATCTGTATCTAAAGAAATGTAAGACAAGAATTTTGGGACGGAGGGAATACTACCTCGTATTTAGTATAAAATTTTGACCATATATTTACCTAAGAAAATGCCAATGCATGTCACTAAAAATTACACCATTTGAAATTATGTTCAAATACTGAATCCAACGATATAGTTCTTAGTGACATGCATTAACATTTTGTCGATTAAATCTATGGTCAAATTTTGATACTACAAAATTGGAAGAGTAAACCAGATGGAGGTAGTACTTGCGCTTAGGGTAACCATAGAGTTCTTTGGAGTAGTCTAAGTTACTTTCCACTATGACTAGCCTAGGCTACTATAGTAGTACAACATAAAAATGATGCAGGTGATCACGTGAGAAAAATATTAAAACATTTCTTTCGGTGCAGTGCGTAGATGTAGTTTTGAACACTACACTTGTCATCGTAATTTGGGAAAATTACGAAAAAATTGAGCTACATTGTGATTACTGTTTACTAATAGGAAAGAAGTTTCACCTCGATGAGTAGCTTCTCTGTGCATGGAAAGCATGTAAGGAATCCAACAACTTGATCCAGATTGGGGCGATAGATTTTAGTACTAAGATCTTCACTTTATGCGCATGGACCGGTCAAGCTTGTGGGAATCATTTTCTGGAAGGCGATTAGTAAATACATCAAGAAGAAATTTAAAAATGTGAATTTCAAGAAGACGGAGAAGAAGATGAGTGCTGTACCTGAACGATTACGGATCCAATAAAGAGTTAGGAGAATTTGGTAGACGAGTACACCAACGCTGTCAATTTCGGCGCGTCAATGACCCTGATTTTTGTTGGACCTTCTAGATCCGATACAAGCAATCTCTCAAGGAAAGGCGCATTCTCAATGACCATAACGTGGAACAGCTGGAGTGATCTCTTCCAATTTGATGACTTGTTGCGGGGCCAGCAAGACGCATAAATCCATGGGAGATTCGTCGAGGTGATGTGGAGGCTAATGAACCCGTGGATCTGCTCAAGACGATGGTACTTGAGCGCAGTACAGTTGTGGAGCAGGTGCTCCATAGCCTTCTTCGAGATGACAACGTCGAAGAGGTCGAGCTGCTTGAGTTGAGGGAGAAGAAGGGCGGGCACGGCATTATTCTGGGGAAGAAAGAAGGAGCTGAAGCTGGCGCGGCCCAGCGTTGGCGTGAGGCGGAGCGCGGACGGCGGCAGAGAGCGACATCGTCCACCTTCAAAGTTGAGCTCCTCGAGCTGATGTAGGGCGGGGGATAAGAACCACTCGTCGAACTTGGGTTGGACCTTGCAGTTGGTGCTGAACATGCGGATGTCAAGGCGTCTGGCTGGCCGAGTGCGATGAAAGGATCTTGGAGATATGACCATGCGTTTACAATCCCGTCGCGAGGTAGCTGTCGACGGTGAGGTTTAGGGGCCTTGATGCGGAGGCGCCACCGCCGGAGAGCAGGCGGTCCGCACGGCAGATTTGGTGGGGAGGAGGCCGATGATGACGAGCAGCATGTCACCGGGAGGCTGCTGATGAAGTCGAGCTTGCGGATCACGGTTTTAGCTCGAGTGGCCTCCGCTTGTTGGCTGCCTCACCGTCCATCTCAACCGGCGGCGACGCCGTGTACACGCAGTGCTGGTGTGTGTTGTGTGCTGGGTGTGCGAGTCGTCCTTCATGTATGCCACATGAGTGGTGAATTGTGCGCGTGTCGTCCTTGGCAGCGCAAGAAGTTTGTCCTCAATCGCCCTCAATATACTAGCGTGCGGGTGCTACCCAGTGGTTTCAACTTTGTTTCCTTCACCGCGTGTCGATGGACCTCTAGTTTACTTATTTTCACCCACCACATGGGCCAAAGACACCAAGATCTGAAACACGAGTGACAACGCGTAGCATGTGGATTGGTTGACCGTCAACTAAACAATATCTGAGCTATCTGCTGACACGGTGGCGTATAATCCGTCGGTATAGAGAGTTCGAGTGAGAGGGAGGCCCGTGAGAGATAGCAGAGAGAGAGAGAGAGAAAGAGCTACTCCTCCGTTCGATAATGTAGTTACAACATTTTTTAAGTCAAACTTTTGAAACTTTAACCAAGTTTATAAAGAAATTACTTACATCGGCAATACCAAAGATAAATGATAGTATGAAGTAAGTACATGTTGTGATGAATCTAATGATCGTTCAGATGTAAATGTTTTTCTCCACATATACCTAGTCAAACTTTTACGTGGTTTGACTTTTCAAAACATCCATATGCTTATGGACATGTGAGAGTCCCCGACGAGAGAGAGAGAGAGAGAGAGAGAGAGAGAGAGAGAGAGAGAGTGTGCGTGTGTGAAAGAGACATGGACAACACACGATAAAAGTGGAGAAAAAGCGTGCGTGTCTTATGCAAACATATCACACATGCATCTTCGACAACGGAGGCTAGGTGAGGAGATAGTGTGTGGTTGTTTGGAACTAAGAGAGGAAGACCCCTAGCACGTGACCAAGAGGGGTCTGACAAACAAGGGAGAGAGGTTGAGAGAGACGTACGGAGAAAATGCAGACATGGGGTGGAGAGAGTGTATGTTTGTCATAGAGAGATCCCCTAGAGATCGTGATGGGACTACATGGGTGGGAGATCGAGTGACAAGGTGTGTGCGCGATAGAAGATGCCCTAGAGATATCGAGATAGACCTATGGATGGAAGGAGACAATCGTGTGTTCTGATGGCTAGTAAGAGATAATCATACTTAGGAGGGGTGCTTGCGCCTATGGCCTGTTTGGATACTCTAACTCAGTTAGAGGTTAGAGTTAGATTCTAACCTGAACTAACTCTAAGTAAAGAGGTGTTTGGATGACAGGGTTAGATGGAGCGCGGATCGGCGAGGCACCTTCACAGGCGGTGCGAGAGGGAGGGAGGAGAGGACGAGAAGCTTGAGGAAGTGGGGAGGATCTGCTGGGGAGAGCGAGAGAAAAAGTGTTTATTAGTGGTCCCAGAAGAACTAACCCAAATAAGCACCTCTTGGATGGGTTAGTTTTTTGGATGGGTTAGATGCATCTAACATAAACTAACCCTCTGTTTGGATCTTTTGGGTTAGTTGACTCCAAACTAACCCAAACTAACTCTAACTCATGGATTCAAACAGAGCCTATGATGGAGTGAGGATTATGGTACTTAGGGGTGCGTGCCACATGGAGAGAGAACAAGGCGGAGAGTGTTGGATGGGTCTATATGTATAGAGCGAGCGAGACACATGTGTGCGAGAACCAGGGAGATATAAGGCCCGTTTGGCTTGCGTCGTGAGCATCTTTTGCGTGGCACAGGGGTTGTGGCTGGATTTCATGCACGCTTGTTTGGTTGCTACCTGTGAAAAAGAAATCCCGCTGGGCTGGGTTCCTTGCACTTTAATTAGCTTTGGCTTAACTCCATACACTGCAAGTAGCCTTGCCCAAGCGACCGATTTGAGCGCTGGCCATGCACAGTCGTATGCGACCACGAGGCTAACAACAACATGGATGGATATTAGCATTAAATAATTGATGCATGGATTGATTGATGGGACGTTGATGCTTTGCTCGGCCTGGCATGAACCAAATGCTTCACACCACACAAGCCTGGCGGTAGAAATATTTTACATCTCAAGTCCAAACCAGCGATACCGACCATCAAGGCATGAGGTCAGGTCACGAACCAAACTGACCAATAAAGTTTGAGAGAGATTGAGGAGCCCGATAAGGCTGAGTGGTGCGTCAGATAGCTGAGAGGGGGAAAGAGATATTCCATCCGCTTGATAATGCAGTGCATGTAAATTTTTTAGAAGTTAAACTTTGGAAACTTTGATCAGGTTTACGCAAATGTTATTTATATCTACAATACCAAAGATACATCATACAAAACTACATCTCATGGTGAATCTAATGGTATATGTTTGCCGTACTAGATGTAATTCTTTTTCTCCACGTACATGGTCAAACTTTGTGATATTTGACTT
Source organism: Aegilops longissima (assembly GCA_021605205.1). NCBI lineage: Eukaryota > Viridiplantae > Streptophyta > Magnoliopsida > Poales > Poaceae > Aegilops > Aegilops longissima. Next base: position 408,092,728 of record CM038676.1, on the reverse strand, counting down.
TTAAATAAATCTGTGTGCTATGGACGGAGGTGAGTGCCTCAGTCGAGACAGATCAAGTGCGTGTGAAGGAGAATGAGTAAGTGTGCAAAAAGAGTAAGTGTGTGAAAGAGAAAGTGACAACAAACGATAAATTAGAGAGAGAGAGTGTGTTTTTTCGTTTCTTATGCGAACATATCACGCATGCATCTCCGAGATGGAAAAGCGAGGCGAGGAGGTACACGAAGATAGCTAGTGTGTGATTGTTTGCAACGGAGAGAGACACCCTTGTAGCACATGTCCAATAGAGGTCTGGCCAACAAGGAAAAAAGGTCGAGAGGGACACATGGATGGCATGGACGCATGGGGAGGGAGAGAGGGTGTGTTTGTGATAGAGAGATCCCCTCGAGACCGTGAGGGGACTATATGGGTGGGAGATCGAGGGAGTGCGTACGCGATAGAAAGATGCCCCGAGAGAAATCGAGATAGACCATGCACATGTTTGTGATGGAGACTAAGATTAGCTAGTCATATACATATAGGGGGGACTGCGTGTGCCTACAATTGAGTGAGAGACCATCATACTTTGCTAGCTGGGCATGAGATTGTGTGTGTGTGTGTGCGTGTGAGATGGAGAGAGAATGATGGAGAGAGATAGAGTTTTAGATGGGCCTATCGAGTGCGAGTGAGATATGCATGTGTATGTGTGACCCAAGTGGATGGAGAGTTCGAGAGAGGGGGGGAAGAGCTCCGAGACGACATAGTGGTGCGTGAGAGAGTTACGGACAAAGAGTCAAGGAATTTGTGTGCATACGATGAGTGCACCCAAGATATCTAGCTTGGACTAGCTAGAGTATCATACATAGTGTGCGAGAGAGACCTATAGATGGTGTATATATGGATGCGGACTAGAAAGACCCCCCCCCCCACACACACACACAGAGATAGAGAAAGGGAGAGGGACCAACAAGGTTTTTGTGTTGGATGCGTGCGACCGAATTGAAGATTGTCGGCGAGAGAGAGTGAGAGAGAGAGAGAGAACAGGAGTCCGGGAGAGGGGGAGGTCGCGTTTTATGCATCAAAGACTGACATAAACTTGCATTCAAATATTTAAATTGGAGACCATGTTGTCTGCAATCCACACATGAACGGATATATGCGTATATCAAACAAGTTCATTAATTTGACTTTCAACATGTTCATGGAGTACTATAATCTGTACAACATGCTACTCGATTGAGGTGTTCAATTTTGGATTTAGTTCACTATTTTGACCTCTTGAGCGAGCTAGTTCATTGAATCGAGATATTTCATTTTGGGTTTGATTCGCGTTTTGAGTGGGTCAACTATTTGTCATATAGTAAATCGCTAGCAACGAGCATGTAAAACACATTACTCCCGAGCATCATCTCTCCATCTAAAAAGAAGTGGCAAGCTAATATTTCAAAATTTGATTCGAATCGACTTGGTGAGGTAGACGTGGATGCTCGTTCTCCCAAAATTTGAGCGGACCGTTAAACATCCTCTCTGCTTTCGGTGGAATTCGACCGAGCAAATAAATGGGAGACGCGAAATTACCGTCCTATGTGGGACACGCATCAATTGGCCCGTTGTACATCGAGGGTAGGTTAAGTAACTTCATCCAAGCGCCTTCTCCTCGGCGAAATGACATGTGCGAATAATTCATAAACCATGGTCGGCAAAACACGCTCTCCTCGCTTGAAATAGCTCGCCCACTATTTCAAAACACGCTCTCCTCGCCCGAATTCGCTCGCGCCCACTATAGTTCAAAACACGCCCTGCTACTTGAAATCGCTCCGCCCACTATTTGGGAGAAGCAAAGTTACTCTACTATCCCGACCCTCAAGACACAGACCCAAGCCGAGAAGCCTATAGGCAAGGGTAGAACTGTAACTCCCCTCACATTTCGCACAAATCGTTCAGTAAGACATGGTTCCACTCCTCCCAATCCCCCCCCGCCCCATTCATACCTCGTGGGCATCAAATCACCTTCTCACCGGGAAGCTCCCTTCTCCCGAGCCGCGAATCCTCAGCCCCACCTCCACGGCGCCCCCCACCGCACCAATTTCACAGCCGCCCTCCTCCATAATGCCGGAGACGCTGTCCAATTGCCGTCGTGCACTGGGCCGTGTGCCTTTTACTCCATGTTGCTGGTGCTGCCTCGACGATGGCCGCGTGAACCGTACTGGAGCCGATTCACCCCCGCCGTTGTTCACGGCGCCGGAGCGGCTCCAACTTCGGATCCGTCCAGAGTCCTGGCGCTGCTTCCGCGTAGCCATCGACCTTCGCGACATCGTTCTTTCCCTGCCGCCGGTCACCACTGCAACCGCGCCGGCCTCACCGACTCGGCAGCTGGACCTGCCTACTTCACCATGCCGCTAGATAGGTCGCACCCTCATCTGAAATCACTTTATTTAGGCGTCAGTTGTCTGAATTTTTATTCTGGGCCAATCTATTCCCAATGGGAAGCAGCACCCCTCGAGGCGGCGGAGCTCCTAGGCCGCCAGTTGGCTGATGTCTAACGTAAGGGTGCGGGGCCGCAAGTTCGCCGCGGAAGCAGCGCTTAGATGGCTATCTTTTAGAGTTGCGTGGGTTGAAGGTACTGCCGCCGCCGGATCTGGATGACGGGGAGGCTTTGTGGATTGGCCCGGGGGTGGCGCAACCACGGCGGTCTTGGGGGGGCGAGGCGGGGTTTTGGACGGGCCACGGACGGCGGAGGCAGGCTGCTCTGCCGTTGGTCGCTGGCTCTTGGGAAGATTCGAGCAGTGTCGGCCGGGAGGCACAAGGCGGCCATCAAGCCATCCGGCGTGATCGGACAATACCAAAATAAAATAAAATCGTGTGACCCCAATTTAGTCTTGATCAGCAGACGTGTGACCACTCTCATACCTTCTTTGTTGATATCTTAGTGTATTTCTTCGGATCAAAGAGATATGTCGTTCTTAACTTTATGCGTTATCAGCATCTTCAGACACACCGTCTTCCGACTCACCGCAGTTGCTCCAACAAGGGAAGCATACACCAGAAGGGAGCTACAGTCCCCACTCAACAGTTCCCTACATCGAATGCACGTGCCCGACATGGACAGCCACAACAACTGCAGGGCTATCGACAAGTCAGCACATGATGCTCACTCCTATGGATGGCAGCCAGATAGGTTGTACCCTCATCTTACTTGTGTGCAACATTTATGGCTTTGTTATTCATCTAAGCACGGAAAATAGATCATCACATTTCACTGTATAGTCATGCTGATCTCTTACGGGTCTTGTTCAGGAGTTCACGTTGTTCCATAGTTCAGCTAAGATACTTGTTCTTTAGGTAACGTTGTTCCATAGTTATCATCCATCAGCCAATGCTATCCCACAGGATGGTGATTATAGTATTATACCACTTCTAGTATTACCTATGTTGTTCTTTAATACTTTTGTGTGCCATCTAGTTAATCTAAGTACAAACGATACATATTACGTAGCTTTCATCCTGTTCTCCCTTTACTTTATGAGACCTGTTGCTGCTAGTTAACCCCAGTCCTACTATTTATGTAAGTCTCCTCTGGCACTCATTTACATAAATCTAACTACTAGTTGTCTTCCATGCATATCGATATAATTGCACACATTGATATATCCACAAGAACCTCACGGAGCAATGTAAAGGCCAATAAACTTGATGTCAATGATACCCAATATGATGGAACATGTAAAGGCAGTTCTTGAAGACTTGCGAAAAGATGATGAATCCTCTTCACCCCACAAGGTCCTTGCTCTAACTTGGCACGTGATATGGGTACAACATGCATATAATGTCCCAGAGTGTATCTACTCTGTTGCAATGCCATGTGCTTAGCATGCTGATCATGCATGTAAATATGTCATGCCTTCCTGTTTTTCAGACCTATTCCATTCATGATAACATGTTTTCAAATTCAAGTCTTGTCACTCTCTTGTATCACAATGCCATCTTCTTAATTTGGACATCATGCTTCTGAATATCTTATGCATTGTTATTCATCAGTATGTACTTCATCTGTCTACCATACCATGTTTTTTTACCGTGAAGTGTTGTTCTAGTGCTCTGTTGCAATGCCATCTTATTTTCCCAATCATACACGTGTATGTTGCCTTGGTTATTTCTGTACGTATTCCGATAGCATATAGTTTTACATTCAACTAGTTTTTGTTGTTGTGTTGTCCTGTCGTATCCCTAGCTCTTACACCATACTCCCTTCGTCCGGATTACATGTTGCCGAAATGGATAAAAAAGGATGTATCTAGAACTGAAATACGCCTAGACCCATCCATTTTTTTCCGGATGGAGGGAATACATGTCAATATGTCATTCCTTTCTATTCTTGATACCTATTCCATCTCTCTTGTCGCATGTTTTATAATTAAAGCACCATTCTTCTATACAAGGCATGCAAGGGAAGACGACTATGTTAGAATCTGAAGGGTTAAAAACAAGGCCTTTGCAAAAGATCCAAGCGCCAGGAGATAATAAACCAACTCCAGTTTTTATAGATCTGCTCCAAAGACAGAGAAACCCAACTCCTGCGATAATAAGCAGATTCCAAAGGCCAAAGAACTAGTCTGCTCGATCGAGCAAAAATATGTCAACTCAATTCTAAGAAGCGTGTCGTATCCTTGCATCATGAAATTTTATAGCATGCTGATCAAATTTTCTACATGTTTCTTACCCATCTCTCTTTTAGAAAATAAGCTTAACAGATAGAAGAATTTCTACAATGGTATCGTTTATGAGGAAAGATTCTTGCAGAATTCTCTGTGCTCCAATGTAGATGTAAGTACCTGTTGTATATCACTATATTTTACATCAGCATGTATTTTGTTAATCGGCGTGAATCCAACCTTTATCTAATCTAAATTTAGTTGTAGCAAAATGTATGATTAAAGGCCACAATGTTGATTTTGTAAGGAAAACTGCTCGGTAGTTTTGCATCTGAGCTGCATGAGTGTACTATCTCATATCGGTGGGTTTGAATACTTTGGTTCTGCGATGGGTTTTTCAGTGTTTTTTTACTTGTGTTGTCTGTCGTATCCCTTGCTCTTACATCATACTCCTCCGTCCGGATTAAATGTCGCAGAAATGGATAAAACTGGATGTATCTAGAACTGAAATACGCCTAGACCCGTCCATTTATTTCGGATGGAGGAATACATGGCAATATGTCATGCCTTTCTATTCTTGATACCTATTCCATCTCTGTTGTAGCATGTTTTATAACGAATCACCATTCTTATATATAAGGCATGCAAGGGAAAACGACTATGTTAGAATCAAGGGTTACAAACCAGGTCTTTGCAAAAGATCCAAGCGCCAGAGATAATAAACCAACTCCATTTTTCATAGATCTTGCTCGGCATAGAGAAACCCAACTCCCATCGATAATAAGCAGATTCCGGTGGCCAAAGAACTAGTCCGCTCGATCCAGCAAAAGAATGTCAACTCCATTCTAAGAAGCGTGTGCGTATCCTCGCATCATGAAATTTTAAAGCATTCGATCATATTTTCTACATGTTTCTTACCCATCTCTCTTTTAGAAAATAAGGTTAAACGATAGAAGACTTCCTCCATTGGGATCGTATTCGAGGAAAATATCTTGCGGGAATTCTCTGTGCTCCAATGCTCATGTAAGTACCTGTTGTATATCACTATATTTTTACATCAACATGTATTTTGTTAATCGGCGTCAATCTAACCTTTATCTGATCTAAAATTAGTTGTAGCAAAATGTTAAAGCGCCAATGTTGATTTTTGTAAGGAAAACTGCCTGGTAGTTTTGCATATTGAGCTGCATGAATGTACTATCTCATATCACGCACATTACTGAATTGTAGTGCTTCTCTGGTTGCCCATTCATTCACTGTGTCAATGTTGCTTTCGTACTATGTAACGCCCCCGATGCAGCTATATCTCCCACGTGTCGAGGCACGACTTAGAGGCATAACCGCATTGAAAGCAATGTCGCAAGTGAGGTAATCTTCACACAACCCATGTAATATTGAAGGGAAAGAGATACATAGTTGGCTTACGATTAGCCACTTCACACAATACATAAATAAACATCCATCATTGAGTACACTCAAGGTCCGACTACGGAACCAAAATAAAAGAAGATACCCCAAATGCTACACAGATCCCGATCGTCCCAACTGAGCACCACTCTGATCATCGGGAAAAGACACATAATAACGACCACGTTCCTCGTCGAACTCCCACTGAGCTCGGTTGAGTCACCTGCACCGCATCGTCGGAACCTGCAACTGTTTTGAAGTATCTGTGAGTCACGGGACTCAGCAATCTCACACCAGCGAGATCAAGACTATTTAAGCTTATAGGAAGGACAGAGTAGTAAAGTGGAGCTGCAGCAAGCGACTAGCATATATGGTGGCTACTTACGCAAAAGAGAGCGAGAAGAGAAGCAAAGCACGGACGTGAATCTAATAGCGATCAAGAAGTGATCCTGAACTACTTACGTCGGACATAACTCCAACACCGTGTTCACTTCCGGACTCCGCCGAGAAGAGACCATCACGTTACACACGATTGATGTGTATTTTATTTGAGGTCAACTTCGGGTTTTCTACAACCGGACATTAACAAATTCCCATCTGCCTCATAACCGCGGGCACGGCTTTGAAAGATATTACCTGCAGGGTGTCCCAACAGCCCATTATAAGCTCTCACGGTCAACGAAGGATATTCCTTCTACCGGAAGACCCGATCAATCTCGAATCCGGACTACAAGACATTTCGACAGCAATAAAACAAGACCAGCAAAGCCGCCCGAATGTGCCGACAAATCCCGATAGGAGCTGCACATATCTCGTTCTCGTGGCACACCGGATGAGCAGTCTGTACAACTAAAACCAGACCTCAAGTTTCCTTGAGGGGCTACAAAGCACTCTAGTTTGGGCCAGCACTCGAAGGAGCACTGGTGCAGGGGTTAAAATAAAGATGACCCTCGGGCTCGCGAAAACCCGGGAAAAGGCTTAGGTGGCAAATGGTAAAACCAATGTTGGGCCTTCTTTGGGCGAGTCTTATTCAAAGCGAACTGTCAAGGGGTCCCATAAATCACCCAACCGTGTAAGAACGCGAAATCAAGGAACATAACACGGTATGACGGAAACTAGGGTGGCAAGAGTGGAACAAAACACTGGGCATAAGGCCGAGCCTTCCACCCTTTACCAAGTATATAGATGTATTAATTATAGCAGATAAATATTGTGATATCCCCAACAAGTAAACATGTTCCAAAAGGAACAACATCTCCATGTTCAACAAGGAACAAACTTCAGCTTCACCGCAACTAGCAGCGCTATAAGAGGGCTGAGCAAAGCGGTAACATAGCCAATCAACGGTTTGCTAGGAAAAGGATGGTTAGGGGCTGACATGGCAATATGGGTGGCATGATATAGCAAGTGGTATGCATCGCAGCATAGGCATAGCAAAAGAGCGAGCAACTAGCATAGCAAAGATAGAAGTGATTTCGAGGGTATGGTCATCTTGCGCAATGTTCTCGAGTTGTCGAAAGCTTGATCCTCGTGGCGTTCTCAACAGGTTCCTCGTTCACGTACTCGTCTCCGGCTCTACCCAAAGCAACAACACAAACAAAGGAACCACAATAAATCACGGTGCAATGCACAATCAACATGATGCAAAACATGGCATGATATGCGAGATGCGATATGCAATGCGTATGTGCGCTCCGGAAGGTAAATGATGAACCAGGCATCAACTTGGCAAACCAAGTATGCCACTGGAAAGATGAGATGATTTCGGTTGAAATCGATATAAAGATCACCGGAAACGGATGCACGGTTTGCAAATAACAAGAAAAACAAGAATGGAACAAATCTGCCACTAACAGCATGATGCCACTTAGCAAGCAACAATTAATTAAGCTACTGCACCCAAACGTATCAACAAAGCACATGGCAGTGATCTACACAAGATGCTCGACAAAACATGAGCACTGAGCTACGGCTAGTTCACATCATAACAGGTTCAAACAAGCATGGCAAAAGTGCACAAAATATCAGGCTGGACATGGCAAAAACAGCATCAGGTTGCAATGTTCAGAGCAACAAAACTACATGCTACAGGAACTTATAATAGCAAAACAAGGCATGGCATGAATCTACTCAAAGCATAGAACAAAAGTCCCTTACTGACCATAAGCCAAAAAGGATCAGAAAATATAGTAACACCCATGTCAAAATTGAAAGTCTCGTTAACAGATTCAGCAACATGGCATGTCAAAAACTGATAACAAGAAGGCATGTTTACAAGCTCAAAGCACTCACTACAGAGCCTTAAATGATAAACTAAGCATACATACATCAAGAAGACATGGCATAGAAGACATACATGGCAAGAACAATAACATAGCATATATGGATCAACCACAACAACTTAGGCAAAATTGAATAACATGTAAACAATCTGCCAGGAAACATTTGATAGCAAAAGTAGAGCTCGATTGACTCAAGCTATGGCACTCCATAATTGAAAACAAGGGCATGGATTGATAGGGAAAGACATGCTTTACAAAACATCCTTACTGAAGTATCTCAAAATATGCATGGATCTCTCGGTAGCATCAAGTTAACATGGCATCAAAATCAGCTAAAACAGGGCTGAAATCAGCAACATCAGGACACCTACTTTGCATGCTTGTGCTAGTCACCACATAGATCACAAAAATACATGGCATACACCCCTGTAAAGATGGCATGGCATATTACAAAACACATGTAGGACTCAACTTCATAGGGTGCACACAATAATCATGGCAAAAATAACAAAAGTGCAAGTTCTGTTAAGAAACAGAAACTAACATCACATAGCACTCTTCCAACAGCATTTCGGGCATCAATATGAGCTCAAATGAAAATGATGCAATGAGATGAAATGATCTACTCTTCGAGGCGAACATTTTGATATATTATACACGGAAAATGGAGCTACGATGACAAATTTACACCACGTTGAAAATGCAACAAAATTCATTGGATGCAAAAATAACTTAGAAGAAAAAGGAGAGGGGAAGAAGTCAACGGGCGGGCGCGCGAACCGAGGCCGGATCGGGCCTCTCCCGATCCGATCGGCGACGGCAGCGGCGGCGCCGGAGCTCTCTCGGCGCCGGGCCCGGAGGAGGAGGAGGCGGAAGAGGGCGGCGGCCGGGCGGGGCCGGCGAGGTGACCGGCCGGGCGCGGGCGGCGATGGCGCAGCCGGCGCGGCGCGCGGCCAGCCAAGGCGGGCGGCGGCGGCGAGCCCGAAGCGCCGGCCGGGCGCAGCGCGGCGGCGAGGCGGGCGGAGGCAGGGTCGGCCCGGATCGGCCGGATCGGCGGCCGAGGGCCTCAGCAGACCCATGGCCGGCTGTGCGGCAGCAGCTGCCACTGTCGCGTCCAGTGGGCGAGGCCTTGGGCGGCGGCGGGCGGACGATGTCCGGGCGGAGCGGACGCTTCGTCCGGTAGCGAGGTAGGGAAGGCTAGGGTTAGACCCGAGATTTGGAGGGTTTGCTTAAATAGGCATAGAGGAGCTAGGAGAGTCCAAATGAGGTGTAGTTTTCGCCCACGATCGTGATCGAACGACGGAGAGCATGGAAGTGACTTAGATGGGTTATTGGGCTGTTTTGGAGGGTGTTGGGCTGCAACTCAAAAGAGGCCTTTGCGAGAGTGCGGTTAACCGTTAGAGTACCAAACGAGCTCCAAATGACCGAAACTTGACCGGTGGTCTCTGGTGGTATACCAAGGCCACTAGACAAACCTCGGTCCATTTCGAGAAGGTTTAGTACCCTTTTACGGAAAAAGCGTAAAAGGGCCGCCGGGAGATAGGAGTGCGGATTGCAAAAGCGGACAACGGGAAAAATGCTCGGAATCAAGAGACGAACACGTATGCAAATCGATGCACATGATGACATGATATAAAATGCATGACATGGACAAAATGCAAAATGAAGAAAACCCAACCACGGAGGAATATCATATCACAATGCGAAAATGGCAAGAGTTGGAGTTACAAATATGGAAAGTTACTTCCGGGTGTTACAACACTCCACCACTACAAAAGGATCTCGTCCGAGATCTAGGACTGAAAGAACTCCGGATATTCGAACGGAGGTGATCCTCGCGCTCCCAAGTAGCTTCTCGGTCGAATGGTGTGACCACTTCACTTTCAGGAATTTGATTGACTTGTTGCGAGTCTTGCGCTCGGTTTCTTCAAGAATAAAGCGGGTGCTCATGATAAGAGATCTTCTTGAAGGTCAATCTCTTGAAGTTGATAGCGCGTTCAGAGTCTTGAAGCACTTGCGAAGCTGTGACACGTGAAACACATCGTGCACGTTTGCAAAGTTGGATGGAAGCTCAAGTTGATAGGCGAGATCGCCTCTTTTGCCAATGATCTTGAAAGGACCCACGTATCTAGGTGCAAGCTCCCTTTGATACCGGCGGCGAGTGCCTTTCATTGGAGACGCGAGGTAGACATGGTCTCCGATTTCAAAAGCCACATCATGGTGCTTATCATCATAATAGCTCTTAAAGCGCGATTATGCGGCTTTGAGATTCTCACGAATGACTTGGCACATTTCTTACGCTACGTGATCAAGTCATTGCCAAGAAGTTGGCGTTCACTGCCTCGAGACCAATTGAGAGGAGTACGGCACTTTACGCCATAGAAATTTCGAATGGGGCCTTGCCGAACTCGCTTGGAAGCTGTTGTTGTAGGAGAACTCAGCATATGGAAGACAATCTTCCCACTTCATACGAAGGAAATGACACAAGCCCCGAGCATATCTTCAAGGATTTGATTAACTCGCTCAACTTGGCCACTTGTTTGAGGATGGAAAGCTGTCTTTGAAAGCGAATGTTGGTGCCCATGGCCTTCCTCGAAAAGAATCCCAAAACTTGGAGGTAAAGATGCTGCCACGGTCAGAAGAGATCACTTGTGGAATGCCGTGTAAGGAGACAATCACGAGGTGTATAGCTCGCCAACCGAGCTGCTGTGATAGATTCTTTGATAGGAAGAAAATGAGCCACTTTAGTAAGCTTGTCAATGACAACGAAGATAGCATCATTTCCACGCTTGGACTTTGGAAAGCCAGTCACGAAGTCCATTTCAATATGATCAAACTTCCATTCTGGAATAGCAAGAGGTTGGAGGAGACTAGCTGGTCTTTGGTGTTCTGCTTTCACTCTTCTGCAGACATCACACTCATTCACGAATTGAGCAATTTCTCGCTTCATTCGAGTCCACCAATATGACTGCTTGAGGTCATGGTACATCTTCGTACTTCCAGGATGAATGGATAGAAGCGAATTGTGAGCCTCGTTCATAATGACTTTTCGTAGATCACCCTTTGGAACCACAATCCGGTCCTCAAAGAAAAGAGTATCTTTGTCATCAACGTGGAAGCACTTATACTTGGAAATGCCCTTGTCGATACCACGTTTCACCTTTTTCACCATGGCATCCAGAAGTTGAGCCTCACGAATCTGATCTTCCAAAGTAGGAGAGACTATGAGGTTGGCAAGAAAGCCTTGAGGAACAACTTGAAGATTCAGCTTGCGGAAAGATTCACGAGAGATCCGGTGAAAGGGCTTGAGGATTAGGCATTGCGATAAGCTTTCCTGCTCAAAGCATCTGCAATGACATTGGCCTTGCCGGAGTATATTCAATACTTGGGTTGTACTCTTGAATCATTTCGACCCATCGAGTCACTTTGAGGTTGAGGTTGGGCTGAGTGAAGATATACTTGAGACTCTTGTGATCGGTGAAAATGTCCACTTTCCTTCCCAACAAGAGATGTCTCCATGTAATCAATGCATGGACAACGCCGCCAACTCAAGATCGTGAGTGGGGTAATTCTTTTCGTTGGGCTTCAAGCTGGCGAGAGGTATAAGCCACAACTCTCTTCTCTTGCATTAACACAGCACCGAGACCTTGAAGAGAAGCATCACAAAAACTTCAAATGGCTTGGATTCATCGGGAGGAGTCAAGGCAGAGCTGTGACGAGTTTCTCTTTGAGGGTATTGAAAGCAACATCACACTCGGGAGACCGGACATACTTCACATGCTTACGGAGGAGGTTGGAAAGAGGCTTTGCAATCTTGGAGAAGTTCTCAACGAATCTTGACAATAGCTTGCAAGACCAAGAAAACTATGGAGCTGCTTGACATTCGAGGAGGTTCCCAATTCACAATTGCGGACACCTTCTCGGGATTAACAGCGATGCCCTTGGCGGAGATGATATGACCAAGATAAAGCACTTCATCAAGCCAAAATTCACATTTGGAGAACTTAGCATAGAATTGATACTCTCGAGCTTGTCTAGCACCAATCGCAAATGTTTGGCATGATCCTTCTTATTCTTGGAGAAGACCAAAATATCATCAAGATAGACCAAGGCGAATTCATTGGTGTAGGGGTTGAATATGAAGTTCATCATCCAAGAGAATGTTGGAGGAGCATTGACAAGGCGAAAGACATGACAAGATATTCATAAGAACCAAAGCTTGTTCGAATCTGTCTTGGGAATATCTTGTTCACGAATGCGAATCGATGATACCCCATCTGAAGGTCAAGCTTGGAGAACACTTTAGCACCTTTGAGTTGCTCGAAAAGCTCATTGATGTTGGGAAGTGGATACTTGTTCTTGATTGTCTTCTTATTCAATGGACGGTAATCGGCGCAAAGTCGGTCCGTGCCATCCTTCTTCGGACAAAAGAACACCACAACCCCAAGGAGATGAACTCGTCCGATCAAACCCAGACGCTCTTGTTCATCGAGCTGCTTCTTCAATTCCTTCAGCTCATCAGGTCCAAGCTTGTATGGGCGCTTGCAAGCGGGTTCAATGCGGGCTCAAGATCGATAACGAACTCAAGCGGCGATGAGGAGGCATACCGGAAGCTCTTACGGAAAGACATCTTGGTACTCACAAGCGATCGGAATCGAGAGATAGCATTCAGTTCGCCCTTCTCATTGAGAGAAAACAACCGAATGGTTTCATCACGGCGGCATAGATGATCACATCATTAGAAGAGTGAGTCAATTGAATTTCCACAGCAGCACAATCAAGCTGAGCTTTGTGCTGAAAAGCCATCCATTCGAGAATAAGATCAATATCCGCGTCACCAAGGACAATTGGTTTAGCAGAAATCTATAATCGCCCATCTTGATACCGACATTGGAACCATCATGCTAGAGCTCAAGCGCTTAGCCGAGAAACAACTTGCAATGCTTTAGGTAATTCCTCAGATCAAAATTGTGCTTGATGCAAAAGGATATGACATGAAAGAATGCGATGCACCAATCAAATAAGACTTTTGCAGGAATATCATTAAGCGGAAGATTACCCATGATCACATCGAAGATTCCTCCGCTTGAGCTGCATTCATCATATTGACCTTTGCAAACTTGGGATTATGCTTGACCACCGCATTGCTTGAAGATTTCACAGAGGAGGAGGCGGAAGGTGCCTCTGGTTGAAGCACTTGTTAGCATAGTGACCTTCTGCGACATTTGTTGCAAGTCACTTGAGAGGACGGTGGTAAGGAGCACTTGACCTTGGAGCTTGAGAATTAGACTTGTTACGATAGCTTGGGTTGGGTGGGTGGGAAGATCCACGCCACCTGAGTTCTTCTGGCGATAAAGGTGACGGAACGGAGGAGGAGGAAGGTAAAACTTCTGCTGCTTAGCTGCCACTTGAGAGGAAGAAGAAGACTGAACTGCATCCCTGATTCTCTTCTTAGAGGCCTCACATTTGAGCTGGGCAGCTTCTTGCTTCAGTGCCATGTTGTATAAATCATCATACTTATCTGGCTCAAAAAGCACAAGAGCTAATTGCAGATCTTCTCTCAGACCACCTCTGAATTGATAGATCATACTCTTCTCATCAGGCACGTCTTGCTTAGCAAAATGAGCGAGCTTCTGGAACTGGATATTGTATTGATAGACAGACATGTTGCCTTGCTTGAGATTGCGGAACTCCTCCGCTTGCTCTCAACAACACTTTTGGAATGTGATGAGCTCAAATCACGGCGGAACTCATCCTGTAATGACACGACCTCCTCTGGAATCTTTGTATTCTTTGGTACCACTCGGCAGCTTGATCCTTGAGTTGAAGCGATGCAAACTTGACAAAGTCCTCAGTCCGACATTGCTACAATCAAAATGCTTGCAGATGTCCACAAGCCAATCGTCGTCGTCTCTGTGGCCTCGACACGTAAACCGAAAGACTTGACTGATTAGCGAGGAACCGATCGAGAGTAGCAAAGTGCGGCTGATTGTTGCCTTGACCTTGATTTCCTTGATTGCCTTGCCCTGAGTGCGTTCTTGCAAGAGCTGCAAAATCATCGAGCATTGGCATTGGTGGCTGCCATGATAGCTTGCCGGGCCTCCGGAGGCGGAGGTGGAGGTGGAGGTTCGACCGATCCCCATCATTGCGGTCCGGATTCGACGTTGGCGGAGCCATCTGAAGAGGGTGACATCCGTTAGTCCTTTGATAGACAAATAGATAAGTAGAATCAGCGGATAGAAATTGCAACATATAGTCTTCACAATAAACATTGAACAAGAATGAGCGAATGAATTCAAAGTTAATCATCACCGTCCATTAAGGTGAGAAGCCACTTAGATAAGGATATGGAAACAATGACTGCCTTAGAAACAATTCAATATCACAACTGAAAACAAAAGATTGGCTTCTAGAATGAGCGGAACAAACACATGATAGAGATTTACGCCCAAAGTGTTAGTGGTGGGGCCCACACGGACACGACGTATAGCGGACGTCACGAATGACAAACAAGGCGTCCCGAATCAACATAGCCAAGGATTCTTTAAGGCGTCTCGCGACCATCAGTAAATCGACCGTGAATGGGCGGACCACTAGACGTTGAACCCCAATCTCAAATCATACATCATCCGGAAAGAATATCACGTAAGCTACTAGAATTCCCACCTATAAACTCCGAAACTTTACGGTTATGCAATCGGTGTTGGGGATACAGGGACACAAAATATATCACCCAAACTAACAATACCTAGATCCATTTGTATCCATCCGTCAACACATAACCAAGAAATCCTCGGAAATCGTGTACCTCGACCTTGAAAAACATCCGTTATACAAGTCATGGCAATACTCCCTTTTCGCCTCGATCTTCGGGCTATCGAGGTTATCTCACCAACAACTGCACAAAAGAGATTTCGATGTCGGTAAAACTCAGTATTCCAGAATCGCAACGATAAAATTGTGGCGACAACACCTCGGAGCTCAACTCCCGGGACACCGCCACAACCCCTAAATGTCGAGGCACCAAGAACAATGTTCTCGTCACAAAACCATCGAACGATTCCAAGATACCCACGTGATCCTAAATTTTTTTAGTGAAATTTGAGAAGAGAAGAGTCAAAACTCTCGTCGGATACCTCACCGAGAGCGACGAAGGGACCGGGGAGTAAAAAGAATCCTACTCTCCGATATATATAATCCTAAGACTCAAAACATTTTCCATTCTAGACTCAACAACGCATGACAAACAATCAAGTAGGGGCTCCTAAGTGGGAAGGCTCGATTACCAACTTAACGCCCCGATGCGGCTATATCTCCCGTGTCGAGGCACGACTTAGAGGCATAACCGCATTGAAAGCAATGTCGCAAGTGAGGTAATCTTCACACAACCCATGTAATATTGAAGGAAAGAGATACATAGTTGGCTTACGATGCCACTTCACACAATACATAAATAAACATCCATCATTGAGTACACTCAAGGTCCGACTACGGAACCAAAATAAAAGAAGATACCCCAAATGCTACACAGATCCCGATCGTCCCAACCTGGCACCACTCTGATCATCGGGAAAAGACACATAATAACGACCACGTTCCTCGTCGAACTCCCACTTGAGCTCGGTTGAGTCACCTGCACCGCATCGTCGGACACTGCAACTGTTTTGGAAGTATCTGTGAGTCACGGGACTCAGCAATCTCACACCAGCGAGATCAAGACTATTTAAGCTTATAGGAAGGACAGAGTAGTAAAGTGGAGCTGCAGCAAGCGACTAGCATATATGGTGGCTACTTCGCAAAAGAGAGCGAGAAGAGAAGCAAAGCACGGACGTGAATCTAATAGCGATCAAGAAGTGATCTGAACTACTTACGTCGACATAACTCCAACACCGTGTTCACTTCCGGACTCCGCGAGAAGAGACCATCACGGTTACACACGCGTTGATGTGTATTTTATTTGAGGTCAACTTGGGTTTTCTACAACCGACATTAACAAATTCCCATCTGCCTCATAACCGCGGGCACGGCTTTGAAAGATATTACCTGCGGGGTGTCCCAACAGCCCATTATAAGCTCTCACGGTCAACGAAGGATATTCCTTCTACCGGAAGACCCGATCAATCTCGGAATCCGGACTACAAGACATTTCGACAGCAATAAAACAAGACCAGCAAAGCCGCCCGAATGTGCCGACAAATCCCGATAGGAGCTGCACATATCTCGTTCTCGTGGCACACCGGATGAGCGATCTGTACAACTAAAACCAGACCTCAAGTTTCCTTGAGGGGCGCTGCAAAGCACTCTAGTTTGGGCCAGCACTCGAAGGAGCACTGGTCCGGGGGTTAAAATAAAGATGACCCTCGGGCTCGCGAAAACCCGGGGAAAAGGCTTAGGTGGCAAATGGTAAAACCAATGTTGGGCCTTCTTTGGGCGAGTCTTATTCAAAGCGAACTGTCAAGGGGTCCCATAAATCACCCAACCGTGTAAGGAACGCGAAATCAAGGAACATAACACGGTATGACGGAAACTAGGGTGGCAAGAGTGGAACAAAACACCGGGCATAAGGCCGAGCCTTCCACCCTTTACCAAGTATATAGATGTATTAATTATAGCAGATAAATATTGTGATATCCCCAACAAGTAAACATGTTCCAAAAGGAACAACATCTCCATGTTCAACAAGGAACAAACTTCACTTCACTGCAACTAGCAACGCTATAAAGAGGGCTGAGCAAAGCGGTAACATAGCCAATCAGCGGTTTGCTAGGAAAAGGATGGTTAGGGGCTGACATGGCAATATGGGTGGCATGATATAGCAAGTGGTAGGCATCGCAGCATAGGCATAGCAAAAGAGCGAGCAACTAGCATAGCAAAGATAGAAGTGATTTCGAGGTATGGTCATCTTGCTCGCAATGTTCTCAGAGTTGTCGAAAGCTTGATCCTCGTAAGCGTTCTCAACAGGTTCCTCGTTCACGTACTCGTCTCCCGGCTCTACCCAAAGCAACAACACAAACAAAGGAACCACAATAAATCACGGTGCAATGCACAATCAACATGATGCAAAACATGGCATGATATGCGAGATGTGATATGCAATGCGTATGTGCGCTCCGGAAGGTAAATGATGAACCAGGCATCAACTTGGCAAACCAAGTATGCCACTGGAAAGATGAGATGATTTCGGTTGAAATCGATATAAAGATCACCGGAATCGGATGCACGGTTTGCAAATGACAAGCAAAACAAGAATGGCACAAATCTGCCATTAACAGCATGATGCCACTTAGCAAGCAACAATTAATTAAGCTACTGCACCCAAACGTATCAACAAAGCACATGGCAGTGATCTACACAAGATGCTCGACAAAAGATGAGCACTGAGCTACGGCTAGTTCACATCATAACAGGTTCAAACAAGCATGGCAAAAGTGCACAAAATATCAGGCTGGACATGGCAAAAACAGCATCAGGTTGCAATGTTCAGAGCAACAAAACTACATGCTACAGGAACTTATAATAGCAAAACAAGGCATGGCATGAATCTACTCAAAGCATAGAACAAAAGTCCCTTACTGACCATAAGCCAAAAAGGATCAGAAAATATAGTAACACCCATGTCAAAATTGAAAGTCTCGTTAACAGATTCAGCAACATGGCATGTCAAAAACTGATAACAAGTAGGCATGTTTACAAGCTCAAAGCACTCACTACAGAGCCTTAAATGATAAACTAAGCATACATACATCAAGAAGACATGGCATAGAAGACATACATGGCAAGAACAATAACATAGCATATATGGATCAACCACAACAACCTAGGCAAAATTGAATAACATGAAAATAATCTGCCAGGAAACATTTGATAGCAAAAGTAGAGCTCGATTGACTCAAGCTATTGCACTCCATAATTGAAAACAAGGGCATGGATTAATAGAGCAAGACATGCTTTACAAAACATCCTTACTGAAGTATCTCAAAATATGCATGGATCTCTCGGTAGCATCAAGTTAACATGGCATCAAAATCAGCTAAAACAGGGCTGAAATCAGCAACATCAGGACACCTACTTTGCATGCTTGTGCTAGTCACCACATAGATCACAAAAATACATGGCGTACACCCCTGGAAAGATGGCATGGCATATTACAAAACACATGTAGGACTCAACTTCATAGGGTGCACACAATAATCATGGCAAAAATAACAAAAGTGCAAGTTCTGTTAAGAAACAGAAACTAACATCACATAGCACTCTTCAAACAGCATTTCGGGAATCAATATGAGCTCAAATGAAAATGATGCAATGAGTTGAAATGATCTACTCTTGAGACGAACATTTTGATATATTATCTGCATAAAATGGAGCTACGATGACAAAGTTACACCACGTTGAAAATGCAACAAAATTCATTGGATGCAAAATAACTTAGAAGAAAAAGGAGAGGAAGAAGTCAGCGGCGGGCCTTGAAACCGAGGCGGATCGGGCCTCTCCGATCCGATCGGCGACGGCAGCGGCGGCGCTGAGCTCTCGCCGGGCGCCGGAGGGGAGGAGGCGGAAGAGGCGGCCGTCGGCCGGCGGGCGGGCGAGGTGAGTGCCGGGCGGCGGGCGGCGATGGCGGCGAGGCGGCGACAGCGGGCGGGCCGGCGGGCGGCGGCGCGCTGCCGGCCGGTGGCGCGGCGGCGGCGCAGCGGCGGGCGCGGCGGTCGGCCGGATCGGCCGAGGCGGGCCGGGCCGTGGGCTTTGCAGCAGACATGGCGCGTGTGGCGCCACGTGTCGCGTCCCCGAGTGGCTTGAGCGGCTGGCGGGCGGCGGGCGGACGTGTCCGGCGGAGCGGACGCTTCGTCCGGCGCGAGTAGGGGGAAGGCTAGGGTTAGACCCGAGATTTGGAGGGTTTGCTTAAATAGGCATAGAGGAGCTAGGAGAGTCCAAATGAGGTGTAGTTTTCGCCCACGATCGTGATCGAGCGACGGAGAGCATGGAAGTGACTTAGATGGGTTATTGGGCTGTTTTGGAGGGTGTTGGGCTGCAACTCAAAAGAGGCCTTTGAGAGTGCGGTTAACCGTTAGAGTACCAAACGAGCTCAAATGACCGAAACTTGACCGGTGGTCTAGGGTGGTATACCAAGGCCACTAGACAAACCTCGGTCCATTTCGAGAAGGTTTAGTACCCTTTACGGAAAAAGCGTAAAAGGGCCGCCGGGGAGATAGGAGTGCTTGGATTGCAAAACGGACAACGGAAAAATGCTCGGAATCAAGAGACGAACACGTATGCAAATGCGATGCACATGATGACATGATATAAAATGCATGACATGGACAAAATGCAAAATGAAGAAAAACCCAACCACGGAGGGAATATCATATCACAATGCCGAAAATGGCAAGAGTTGGAGTTACAAATATGGAAAGTTACTTCCGGGGTGTTACATACTACCTTCCTTGGCTAATTATAGTTGTGCCATATTGTGTTAATTTGGTGTAGGCTACTTGCCCAAACGTTAAAGAACATGAGGTGCCCCCATGTTTGGTTTTGGTAATTGATGACAATCTCTAAGGACTAATGGTTGCCTTGAGTTATATTTGAAGGGTTTGTCCATAGGCTTTTCTTGGAGTCCATTTGTTGGTTTCAAGGAGAGTTTGTGATGACCAAGGTGCTATTAAGGAATTATCCAAAGATTGGTCTTATGAGTATTGAGCTTATAGCAAGCATGTCTAGAAGAAGAAGAGTGTGTGATCATTCATGTTTACCTTCAAGACATCATCCAAATGAAGAGAGTTGTAAAGATTCAAGGTTGATCAAGACTAAGTCAAAGAATGAATCAAGTTGATCAACACACAAAGCATAGAAGATGTACTGAGAGGGATCAAGCGATCCCATAGTATGGTAAGCATGGTCAATTACGCTTTGTGTACTAACCCATGGTCTTCGTGAGAGTTCTTTGTGGGGTTAGGTTGCGGTGTGCAAGTTCAAGTAGGATCATCACGAAGAGATCATATGCTTGAAGCTTTTCGTCCATTGTGGTAGCAATGGACTTGTGAAGATGTGTCGAAGAGTGGCTCACCCATAGTGGAGTATGGGGGAGCAATCAACTAGTCTTCATTGAGCCAACGCAATCAAGAAAGGTGGTCCAACTTGAGGGAGTCAAGATCGTCATCATCTAGCTCAAGTGGACTATGCGCAAGGCAAAGGTTTTCCCTTGATAGGTTTTCTACTTTATCGGTCTCATGGTAGTTGTGGGAGACCGGGTTATAGGATCGATTGCCGTACTATCAAGGGGGCTCTCGATGTGTTGCTTGATCGTATCGTTCGTAGAGAGCTCAAACCATTGCATCCTTGCATCATCTTTATTGGTTCTTGTTTCGTTCTTCTCCTTGTGAGATTTGGAGCTTATGGTCATTTTCTTGACAAGCTCGAGTTCATCGAAAACGGAGTTCACTTGCATCTTCTATGATGTTTTCGATGTTGGAGGTTATGCCGGTTCTTCTCTATTGGAGGCTTCACTCCTTTATTTGTTTTGATGCTACTCGTTGCCTTGTATCTAACAAGCTTGAGTTTGCTCAATTCGGAGCTCATATGAAGAAGTTATGGCATTTCTGTTTTCTCCTGCTGCTGTGAGGCGGTAGTACCCATGGGCGGGCGTAATCTTCTTAGGTGCTATAAGCGGCGAGTACCGCTCCACAGCGGTAGTACCGCTTATATCCCCAGCCGTAATACCGTTGCGGTTTCGTGCTAGTGCCGCCTTGATTCGAGGGCTCGTTTTTCGTGTCGGACTTTACGATACCAGCCGCGGTAGGAGTGGCGGTAGTACCGCTCTCGAGCGGTAGTACCGCGAGGAGGAGCGGTAGTACCGCTTAGGCTGTTAAGCGGTAGTACCGCTCTCTGCGGGACTAGTAGGGGGGTAACGGTTGGATTTTCCCCCTCCTATGAAAGGGGGTCTTCTTCCCCAATGAACCTTATCCTTTCGAGCTCGTGTTCTTCCCCCATTGTTGACCTTCTTCGAGCTTGCTAACTCTCAATCCCTCCATGGATTCTTGCTAGTCTTTGAGGGAAAGAGAGAGATCTAGATCCACATTTCCACCAATCACTTTCTCCTCTATGTGAGGGGACCCCTTGGATCTAGATCTTGGAGTTCTTGGTGTTCTCCTTCTTGTTCTTCCTCTCATTTTCCTCCCTAGCATTAGTTGCTTCGGTGGGATTTGAGAGAGAAGGACTTGGGCACTCCGTGTGCCCTTGCCATTGCATTTGGTGCATCGGTTTGAGTTCTCCACGGTGATACGTGGAAGTTACAAGTTGAGAAGCTTATTACTCTTGGGTGCTTGGTACCCTTGAGCTTGTTCCTCTTGGGTGCTTGGGCGCCCTAGACGGTTGTGGTGTTCGGAGCTCAATCATTGTGGTGTAAAGCTCCGGGCAAGCGTCGGGGTCTCCAATTAGGTTGTGGATATCTCCCCGAGCAATTTGACAGGTTCAGGTGACCGCCCTCAAGGGTTGCCAAAGTGTACGGGTTCGATGACCGCCCCCAAGGGTTGCCATTTGTACGGGTTCGGTGACCGCCCTCAAGGATGTCAGGACCCCGATTCCAAGTCACATCGATCTAGCCGGTAACACCACATATCACTTTGTGGCCTCACGCATGGTATTCCCACGGGTGTCGCCTTACCATGGCCCGGGACCGTTTGCGCCTTTTGGCTCACGTATATGATAGTGTCGCTAGCATCCATATGACAGAGAACCCGGGCCGACATGGCTAGTTGTGAACCCAAAGCGGCACTAACCCATGGGGACAGGCATACATGAATCACATCGAGCATGTCGGTCATCAACGTATGAATCCGGGCTGTAGCACTGGGCTAACAGGACTCCGGTAACCGGGCTGTAGCAGCTAAGCAGGACTCGGATGTCACCGCGTGACATTTCCCGAAGGACAAACACATGAACGAAGTGAAACACATACCCGGCCAGATCAAGTGTCGAGCAGTAGTCTTGGGCTAGCAGGACTCCGGTGAACCGGGCTGTAGCGGACTACTATCGCTCAGGAAGCACTAGACTACATTTCCCCATATGAGAGGCTGCGAAGGATAAACAACTAGATTGTCGGATCCCACACATACCAAGCATTTCAAACATACACACAATATGCTCGATATGTGTAAATACAACAAGGCATCACAACAAAACTCTACGACTCAAGTATTTATTCATTAGGCTCCGAGGAGCGAGATATTACAAACATGGATCTCATGACCCAACATACAGAGCATACAAGCAACAAGCACAAGTGGAAGCTTAACATGTCTGAGTACAGACATCTACAAATGAAAAAGGCTGAGAAGCCCGACTATCTACCATATCCTGCTGAGGGCACAAGATCGTAGCTGAGGTAACAAGCTAAACGTCGAAGTCCATGCGGAACTACTAGCAAGACTGAAGTCTCTCTGCAAAAACATAAAATAGGCAAACATGAGTACAAATGTACTCAGCAAGACTTACATCAGAACTAACTACATATGCATCAGTATCAACAAAGGGGGTGGTGGAGTTTGACTGCAGCAAGCCAGCTTTGACTCGGTGGCTATCCTAAACTACGACTGCAAGTAACTCTTTTGAGGTGGCGCACACAAGTCCACGTATTCACCATATCAATACACCACTATGGATCCGTCCCGCCTTCCTACGAGAACGCCATCCATAGCACTCACACTTATCTTGCGCATTTTAGAGTATCCACTTTCACTTGTCTATGAACTGTTATAGGCAACCCAGAAGTCCTTTACCGTAGACACGGCTATTCGAATAGATCATATTAACCCTGCAGGGGTGTACATCTTCACACACGTTCTCGCCACTTACCGCCATGTACACCTCGTGTATCTCGGCAACCTTCAAGCGGAAGCCTGGTGAGGGAATCAGCCACGACCTGACTAACCACACAAGTCTCTAGTCCAGGTTTATCGCCTATTCGGGTTCCATCCGCAAGGAGATCCGGCAGGGGTGTCGCTCACGGCCCCAAACGATGTGTATAGGGTTCCAAGCCCACCAAACGGGCGACGCTTGGCATACCCGGCCACGGTGCCTAGTCTGTCCCAAGCCCACCTGTACCGGGTGCCACTTGGTAGACTACTAACACTACCTACAAACACTAGAAACTAGTTGCAACTCCTGGACAGAGATCAAGTTGATTAATAAGTCGAGAGAGCTTGGAGCGCCCGGAGCCTAATGTGTGGTAGTAACTGTTCATGGGTCACAAACACAGAACTCAGTTCCTAAGGACGGCTGCAATGAGACAACCCACCATGTACTCCTACATGGCCTCTCACCGCTACCTTTACCAAATCGTGTTCACACACTTAGCTCTCACACAGTAGGACATGTTCACACACCATTCCAATTCATTCCCGATGAATCAGACCTGACTCAACTCTAAGCAGTAGCAAGCACGACAAAGAAGCATGAATGAGTAGGCACAGCAGGGCTCAAACAACTCCTACTCATGCTAGTGGGTTTCATCTAATTACTGTGGAATGACAGGTCATGCAGAGGATAAAGGGGTTCAGCTACCGCAGCAAGTAACACATGAGTTGTTGTTGTCCTAATGCAGTAAAATTGAGCAGGAGCGAGAGAGTGGGACTATATCGGAATGAACAAGGGGGTTTTCCTTGCCTGGCACTTCTAAAGATAACATTGAGTCTTCATCAGTGTCATCGATCTCGTCGTCGGAACATCGTCTACTGAGAGGGGACGATTACCGGCAAACACAGAAGGACACAATCAATGCAATGCGACAATATGATGCATGCTATGACATGGCAATATGATGTGTGATAGGTCTAATGCAACTTGGGACAGAAAGGTTTGAGTCCATTTGAACCAAGGATTCAAATGATCACCCAAAATAATAAGTGATATAAGTGCATTAGCTTGTTTCACCTAAACAGCAAGGTTAAAGTGTTCTGACATGCATGAAACTAGTACAGATGGAAAGATTGGATTTTTCTGATCATTTTTCATATATAAATCTTTGCATTTGGAGTTATGGATTAATTTCTATGAATTTTAGAAGTTTACACTATTTTCTGGAATTTCCTATAACAGAATAATTCGATAATACATTCTTCAAGTCGACAATCGTCGAGGTGGCGTCGGAGGTCAACGGGGGCGTCCAGGTCAAACTGACCAGTGGGTCCCGCATGTCAAGACATAATTTAACTAATTAGAATTAGTTTAAACTAACTAAGTTAATTAGCGGAGGGCCCACCTGTCATAGACTCGGAGAGTCAACCAGGGCTGCATACGTCAAAGTCAGGTCAACTTCGCGGCGTTTAGCCTCGGCCGAGCGAAACGACGCAATGGCGAGAGTGGTTTTGGCGTTCCGGCAACCAAATGAGCAGCGGGCGTCTACGTGGCTGGGAGCAAGCCACAGCTCTTGAGTGGCGTTAGCTGGGCTCGGGGTGGCGGAAGCGGCACCGGCGGCGACCTTGGCGGTCGCCGGAGTTGAGTGATGACGAACTCGTGGCTACGAGTACTGCGAGGTGCGTGAAGTAGTGGGTTAGACTCTATGCGACACGGTGAGCACGTTAGACACCGTGGGGTGACCGGTGGATGGCCGGAAGCACGTCGGCGACGAGCTCCGCGGCGGCGTCTTGGTGAGCTTCGTGCGGTCGCTCGAGGCTCGGGGCGAGAAAGGGAAGGAGGGGAGGTAGCTGGGCTCACGGCGATCTCGAGGAAGCAAGCAGTGCGGTCGGGGGACGAGCTGGTGCGGTGGTGATGTCGAAGGGATCTCCGTGACGGCGGAGTCGGGCGCTGATCGGTCTGCAGAGGCCTCGGGCCACGCGGCCTTCGGGGCTCGGCTAGCTCGAAGAGAGGAGGCGGAGCTCCTAGACCTGACGGAATGGCGCAAGGACGACGGAGAGCGCGACTCTGGCGGCAGTGCGGCTGCAGTGGCGTCGGCCATGGCATGGGAGAGCGAGGGGAGGAGCTGGGGAGGAGGAAAGGTGTCTGCGGGCTCGGGGAGGCGTTTAGCGTCGACAGCTCGGCGAGGAAGCGGCGAGGCGGCTGCGTGCTTACGCATGCTGTGCTCGTCGTCGAGCACCTGCTACTACTGGCCAAGCCAAGCAGCTTCATTGGCCTTGGCCAAGCTGGGCTGGGCAGCCAGTGGGCCGTTAGGTGGCCTTGAGTAAAAGTTGTTCATTTCTGTTTCTTTTTCTATTTTCTGTAACTTTGTTGCATTTCTAAAAATACCTAGACAACTCCAAAATTCACCAAACCGCACCTGGTCCTTAGTTGGAATATATCGAGCATGGAACATTTTAGTTTGGGATTATTTGAGCATTTGAAATATTTTATATAATTTAAATGCCCAAATTCAAATAGCTAGAGATTTAATCCAGTGACCTTGGAGTGACCTAGAAATCTGTGCATCACTTCTGACAGTGGTTTAGGACCAAAGCAAAGGTGATGAACATTTTAGAAGGGCATTTCAGGTTCATTGAAAATAATTTTAGTAAGCCCTAGTTGGATTCAAAGGGGTCCTGGGGGTTCTGTCTTCCCCATTTCAAATTTCTGATGAAAGTTAAACATGATGCAACACACTAATGCATGGACTAGCTAGGATGTGACAAAGGGTCCCTTAGTGGAATCACGGCATCTTGCATTGTGCGAGCTTGTGAGGAGATTATGGTGGCCCTAGTGGCTTCTTGGGGAGCATTGTGCCTCCACACCGCTCCAAACGGAGATTAGCATCTGCAAGGGTGTGAACTTCGGGATACATCGTCGTCTCCGCGTGCCTTGGTTATCTCTTACGCGAGCCCTTTACTTATGCACTTTACTTTGTGATAGCCATAGTGTTCTTTGTCATATATCTTTCTATCACATAGTTGCTTATCCTGCTTAGCATAAGTTGTTGGTGCACATAGGTGAGCCTAGTTGTTGTAGGTTTTGTGCTTGACAAATTAACCGTTAGGTTTATTCCGCATTTGTTCAAGCCTCTACCGTAATTATTTTAAAACGCCTATTCACCCCCCCTCTAGGCGACATCCACGATCTTTCAAAACGTTCGTTGTGTCAATGTTGCTTTCCTATTATCTGACTTGGCCAATGATAGCAATGCCAATGTGTTAATTTTGTGCGAGGCTCTTTGAAGATAAGAAGACAAACTCGAAAACAGCAAGGCAACCCCATTGTTTCTTTCCGAAAAATCTAGGCCAGCTAATATGGCAATGACTCATGATTAATCTGTTTGGTTCCGTCCTAATTTATGTTATGATGCGGTGGCGAGACACTCTCCACTATCAATAATACAAGCCTCGCCAAAATCGCCATCTGAATCTGTTCAAGATCCTCATCTCGAATGCAACGGAATAAATGTATGTTTGTGAACCAATTAATGGCTGAAGCAATGATGAAAATGGTGGATGAATCGGAGGTGCGAGTAAATGCGACACAACAAGCGATCAATGTTTTCGGAGAAAGTGTAGCAAAGCGAAGAACTTGCCAACATGCTTATGGGCGTCATCTGTCTTGAGGTTGCAGTTGTGACGTTGTAGATGGTTAGGTTCTGCTCATTTATTTGCACCGCATCAATCTTTGATTTCCCGATGGATGTAATTTCTGTAGTATATCTTTGGATGTGCAACGTTATTCCTGTATGCCGTACCTTTGCGTGATCGGTTTTGGTCCTATGCATAATTGCTTTCGTCGTAATGGGCCCAAATTATCTAATTTGGCCTAAATACATGTCACGAACTTTAGTGGGCCCATTAAGTTAATGGGCGTTACTAGACCGAAAGTTAATTGTCGGCCCTCTTACCTCTGGGTAGATTAAGCCCGACATCGAAGCGGCAACAATGTGGCCCCAGTTTTTTTTTCGACGTTAACGGCCGTTACTAAGTTTGGGCTACATTTGGCCCAACTATACTGTAGGCCTTTAGCAGGCCAAAAGAGACAGCGGGCTTGTACTGGACCATGAAGACCATGGGCCGCTAAGAGACCGAAAGTCAGGTCGTATTGTAAATGGCCCAACTGTGTTGTGGGCCTTTAGCAGGCCGAAAGAGAAACCGGGCTGGTATTGGACCATGAAGGGCATGGGTAGTTAAAGGGCCAAAGCTAAGGTCCGACTACAAATGGCCCAACTCATTTATGGTCCGTTAACAGGCCGAAAGTCACACAAGGCCGGGAATTGGCCCAACACTTAAATGGGTCGCTAAAAGGCCAAAACTCAGGTCCGACTAAAAATGGCCCAATTAATTTATGGGCCGTCAACAGTGAAAGTGACACCGGGCGGAAAATTGGCCCAACACTTAAATGGGCCACTAAAAGGCGAAACTCAGGTCCGACAACAAATGGCCCATCAGATTTATGGGCCGTCAACAGTGAAAAGACACCGGGCGAAACTAGCCCAACATTTAAATGGGTGGCTAAAAGGCGAAAGATGTACATCCCGAAAATTGGCCCATCCATTAAGCGGGTGTTAACAGGCGAAATCTCATCGGGCGATATTGAGCCCAGATATATAGCGGGCTGTTAACGGGCTCGAACTGACGATGGGCTGCAATGGTATCAAATCTTTAACGGGCCGTTGATGGGCCGAATTGGCTCATCTCGTATGGGCCGTGGGCTTAAATGGATGTCGGGGGTTCGGTGCGACATATGCCAAAGGATGGCTTATCATGGAGGGGCAAGTAGAACGTCGCCGGTGCACAGAAGCGGTATGAGGCGAAGGCATGCCGCGGCGAATCTTACCCGGCCGAGGGCTCTCCGTGGAGATAACACCCCTACTCTGCTCTGCGGGTCTCCGCATGATCACTATGGCAAAGTGGGTACAAGGTTGCTCCTTGAGCTGTTCGGGGTGAGGAAGGAGAAGGGCACGGCTAGCTATTCTCTTCCATCTATGTGTGTGTCAAACTATTAGGGTCCAACCTCTTGCATGGGTGCCCCGGGGGGTTTATATAGGCCTACCCCCCGGGGGTACAATGGTAATCCGGCTGGGCACAGGTCCTAGTCGTCAGTCTCTCAAGTCACCGTCTTCTCCGCCGACTTCTGGGGCCCGCCGACTAGTGGGCCCCACCGACGGTCCAACATGGGTGACAGCCCTTGTCCGCTTGTGGTAGTCTTGCCCTTTCTGCGGATTCTGTAAGCGATGCTTCTAATGGCGCGAGCTGGGTCATGGGGTCATAACAATGATGCCGCCGCTGACGGGCGATCACCGCCACTCCTGTCTTATGCAGTTAATGGCGCCGGAGCCCGTGGGAGGGCCGGCCGACTCTCGGAGGCCGACTCAGCGGGTCCGTCTTAGGGCGCTCGCCGTCTTACAGACTCCCGCCCGGCAGTGCGGTCCCGCCGCCTTGGGGTCGCAGACGAGCCATTGTGGGTCTGAGGATCTGCCCACAGGGCTGATGTCGAGGCAGCGTGCTTAGCGATGCAGCGCCGGACGGAGATCTTCGTCGATCTGGCGCCCTATGGCCATGCATCGCTTTATGAGCAGGGCGGATGGGCTGCGGCGACCCCATCCCGTCCGTCCGTAGTCGAATTAGTAGGAGGCGGTTGGAGTCGGGCCAACTCCCCATAGTCGGCTTCTCCGGAAGTCGCTGGCTGGGAGTCGGCTTATCTTGAGGCCGTCTCTAGGACTCGGTGGGAGGGCGTCGGCGGCTCTGCCGACTCTCGAAAAAGTGGATCTTCGTCTTGGGGTCTTGAGGCGCGATCTGCCCGATGTTTTGAAAGGTCGAGGGCTCGGGTTTGCCTACCGTGGCCCATTACTCAACAGTAGTCCCCGAAGCTGGTGAGGCGCCGAGGGCAACATGTCGAGGAGCCTCAACAGTTTCATCCCTCTAATGGAAGAATCTGGGCTCGGCTCGCCGTCTCTCTCTTGAGCCGACTAGTTGGAGTCGGCCTTGCAGGAGGCCGTCTTGCTCCTCAAAGGTTTCGAAGGTCGTGGCGGGATCCGGGCAGTGTGGCTGATAAGCTTCCACGCAGCTGCCGTTCTTGGCCCGCCACATGGCGCCCTGTGGCGAGGCGATCTGCCCGCCCGCGTGACTAGACAGGCCCGTCGGCGGGGCCCGCCACTACCGCGCCTCGGCGCAGGCGAATCCGTTGCGGCCGTCACGGCGGTTGGGCTCCCCGCCGTTCTCGCACGCGATAAGGTCGTGGGTTTAATCGTGGGGGCGTGGGAGCATGGGCGCAGTTAATCCCACGCCCGCCCCCTCGGCTTCTCAGCCTAGGCGCCTATAAGTAGGCGGGAGGAGGGGGGGCGGCGACGCACGCGGACCCACCTTCCTCGCTTCCTCTCGCTTCCTCTCCTCCTTGCTTCGTCTTCCTCCTGCCTCCGCCGCGCCGAACCACGCCGTGCCGCAGAGATGAGCTCCTCCTCCGCCGCCGCGCCTTCCGCTGCGCTCTCCGGCGTGTGGGATGGGTCCATAGTGGACGACGACATCATCGAGTTCCTCCGCCAGACGCGCTGCATCCCCGGCACCAACCTAGTGCGGACCCGCGCCGCGTCGGCGGGAGAAATAACACCGGCGCCGGAGGAGGGCGAGCGGGTCATATTCCGCTCGCACCTCATGCGCGGGCTAGGGCTGCCGGCGAGCGGCTTCTTCCGCAGCGTTCACACAGGTTCCACAGGCTCCACCGCACCGCCTCCTCCAAACACGGTGGTGCTGCTGGCGCCTCCGCCTCCTTGTCGAAGGCTTTCTTGGCGTTCTCCCACCATCGAGCTGTGGCGGAATTCTTCGAGCCAAGCTCGGCATGCAAATCACTCGCGTGCGGCTCATGCGGCACTTTCGCCATCCATGAGGAGGCGGTGCCCGACAACCCCTTCCCTGCCATCCCACTCATCAAGTCGGTGAAGATGTGGCAGCGCCGCGTATCTCGTGAAGAACGTCGCCCGAAGCGGCCAGGTCAACCTGCCGCCTTACGTGGTGGCGAGTTGGCGGGCGACTTCCAGCTGGTCCCATCGGGCCGGGCGCTGACTCCGCGGCGCCGCCTCATCGCCAGCGGCTCCGTCTTGATGACGGTCGGAGGGCCTGACTGTGGCCGACTTGCTGGCCGCCTTCATGGCGCGCCGAGTTCTTCCTCTCCAAGGCCGACCTCATCTGATTTGTCAGATGAGCAGCCGCCGGGACCCCAGTTGGCTGTGCTCCAAAGATATGCCCCACGCGGAGGTGGTGGACACGGTGAATTTCCTGGCGAACTGCGGCCTCACGGAGGAATGGCAGTTCGGCAAGGAGCCGTACTCGCGCGCCAACCCCCCGCCTGTGGTAAGTCATCTCTTGCTTTTACATTTCCTTCTTGACGAATCGACTCTGATTTTCTTTGGTCTTTTCCGAGTCAGAACCCCCTCATGTAGCCCTCGGCCCGGCACCACAGGGCCGACTCGTGGTCGTCCCGACCGGGCGGAAGCGGCGCCGACGACCCGACTTGGGGGTGGCAGCGATGGAGACCGGCGCCGAGGAGGAGGAGGGCCGGCGACTTCAGGCCTTCGCTTGCTTCGCCGAGCGCCTAATGACGATGGCGAAAGGGAAGTCGTCCCCCGCCGCCAACCGAAAGCCGGCCATCCAGGCGCGAGTTCCTCCGCCGTCTTGGGTGGTCGAGGCGGCGCGAAGAAGCGCCGGGCCGGGCCGAGCTTGCCAGGCGGCCGGGCGAAGAAGTTTAGGGGGACGGCCGCCGCGACCCAGCGTGAAGAGGCGGTCGCGAAGGCTAACCGCTTCCGCAAGGAAGTGAAGAAGCCGCCGCTGGTCTCCGCGTAAGTACTTCTTGTTTTGCCTTGTTTTTCTTCTGGTCCGTCTTGTCCAAGTCTTTACATGTCTTTTTCTCGTCAGGGCTCCTCTCACCTTGGAGAGGGTCGCCGCCGCCTCCGTCATGGGGTCGGCAGAGACGTCCGCCAATACTCGGCGTATTGACCCTGCGGCCGACCTCCGGGAAGCGACGGAGCGGAACGCGCAGGAGAAGCGCGACGAGGAGGAGGCCACCCGTCTGGAGAAGGCGGAGGCCGAGAAGGCGGCAGCTTCCACCCAGAAGAAGCTGGAGGAGGCCGAGGCCGCCGTTGCTGCCAAGAGGCGAGCCGAGGAGGCCGCGCGCCTCCAGTCGGCGCTGCTCGTCACCCCGCTGAGCTCTGTGCCGCCGCCGTCGGAGTTCACGGGGCAGACGGAGGGAGTCGGCGGTGAGTTACCCGTCGCGGAGAAGGAAGGCGGCGAGGCCTCCCTGTCGGGGACGGCCGAGCTACCCCCGCCGCCTCCACTGCAGTCCGAGAACCGCGAGGCAAACAGCCAGTGGACCGCTTTGCCGCCGACCGGCAGCGAGGCGTGTGGCGGCTGCTTCTTCAAGTCGCCTCGCCAGCGCGCGCCCGTCTTGAAAGCGACTTGGCGCCGCGCCCCGGAGAGCGCAGCGCCGCCAGCTTCGGCCATTCCGGATGCGGCAGCGTCAGCGCCGTGCCCGTTAGGTGAGTGCGAGGGGCACAGCCCGCGAACCGCGGCGCTTCGACGGGCGTCGGTAAGCTGCGAGCTGAAGCGACGCCATCGAAACTGCTCCAAAAGCGCTGGCGTCGCGAGCGCCGTCTGGTATGTTTCTTGTTTGAATTTTTCTTGCTCTTCTACGTGAGCCGCGGCCTACCCACTAGAAATGTAATCCCGAGTTTGGGCGACTGCTGGCGGTGACTCGAACTCTATTCTTGACTTCAAATTTTACCTTTGTCGAAATTCTTGTAGCAGGAGTATCACAACCTCTGCGCTACTGCCTTTAACATAGCGTTGAGGAGCTCGGCAAGCGGACTGCCGACTTGGCGAGGCGGTGAGTTTTTCTTCTTGTGAAGCGGCGGCGGCGCCCATGGCTATAGTCCCGAGATTGAGCGATGCTGCAGCGATCGGGCGGATCTTCTGGCGTCCTTCTTAGCTGACGACTTTGCGTCCTTCTTCTTTTATTCTTGAGGCCAGCGCCAATCTTGGCGACAGCTGAGTGCAGCCAACACCGCCTTACGCGCCAAGGAGGAGGAGGCAACAAGCTCGCCCAGAGCGCGACCTGCTACGCTCTGGGCTGGCGAAGCGGAGGAGAGGTGCTTAAGCGGCGCTTGGGGCGAAGCGGAGAAGAGAGGCTGCTCTCTGGCTGAGTTCGAGAAGCGGCGCTCCTCTGGACCGACAAGGAAGCCTGCTGACCTCCGGCTTCCATGAAATCGAGGACATCGTCGGCGGTGAGTTTGTTTTACTTCTTCCTTTGGGCCGCCGACTATAGGTCGGGCCGACTCTGATTTCGACTTGCTTCTTCTTCTTCTTGGAAGACTTCTTTGACCACGCTGCGGCCAATCAAGCCACGAGGCTGATCGCGAGGCGAAAAGCGGGTGGTGCTGAGATCGCTGCCGCGCCCGGACCCTTGACTAGCAGCTCCTGAGCATTGAGGCTCGTCTGCGGCCGGCCCATCGGATGCTGCGCCGGCTTCAGCGTGTTGGCGCCCAGGCAATCGCTGCTCTGTGGCGGACATGCCGATTCTGCGCCTCCAGCCGGACCGCCCGACCGGCCGGAGGTCGCGGCTAGCCGTCTTGAGGCTGGAAGGGTTCCGCGGCTCGGGCTGAGCGCCGGGCCACAGAATTAAATCAAGCGTGGTATCCAGGGCTGGATCTGGACCGGCTGGCGCGTTCCGGTCAGAGGCCCAGGCGGAGCTGCTGGCTGCGGAGGACGCCCTCGTCGAGCGTGCGGCGGCTATTGCCGACTACATGGACACCAGCGTCTTCGTCCCTGAGCGGGCTGAGGATGGTGGGGAGGTGCCGCCGGAGTGGTTGAGATGAACCCGGACTACGCACGAGGACTTCGGAGGTGATCGACTCTAGCGCCGAGGAGGAAGACGAGCGGAGGACGGAGGCGAGATGGGCGCCCGGAAGACAGAAGCGGGCGACCAGCCTCAACTCGACCGCGCCTCCGACAGCGAGCCGCACCCGTCTGGGCGGCTGCCGCCGAGAGCGATCAAGCGAGACCGCCCAGACCCGGCCACCCGGTGCTGGCCCGCCGTCGCCTCCGGCCTTCCGACCCCATCTGCCGCTTCCTAGGCATTTGTCTCGCCTTTATTTTATATGTTTGATAGTCTTTGAAAGAACTTGTTAGTCGCACAATTCCACCAGCAGGTGTATTACGAACCTCTGTCCGAAGATCCGGCCAAGGGCCTAAGCTGTGTAAATATTATCCTAATTTTATCTTTCCTTGCTTATTGCTCTTATGGCTTTTTTTCCTTTGCCGCCTTCCCTGAGTTGCCGCCTTGCCCATCGGGCAACCGCTCTGCGGACTGCCGTCTGGGTCAAGTGCTTGGCTACCTTTGAGAAGGCAAGTACTTGGCCATTTTTTAGAGTTTTTAAGCAAGTTGGGTAGAAAGCGGCAAGCCGACTACTTAAGAGTCGGTTTTGCAAAACGGGGCTGGAAGCCGACTTAAACTATGTTTATGCTTTGGGTCCTTAGCCATTTTTCGTGTGGGCGCCCGTTCTTCCTTACTCCTGCCCACCAAGCGATTAAACTCTGCATGACTCGCGACTTCGACAGAGACTGCTTAGGCACCGCATGTTACTTGTCTGACTGCAGGAAGCATTTCATAGCCCAAGGCGGAGAGTCCCCGGGCCGACTAGTCAAGCCCGGTGCCAAATAGCATAACAAAGAGTAACATACTCGTAGGCATAATTCTTATCATACAGATAACAAAGAGGGCAGTCCCGAGCTCGTCTCGAAGGCCCGAAATCTTATTACTTTAAACACAAAGGTAGCGTGGTACATACTGCATCAAGCTGTAAAATCTTGGAGGAGATTAGCATTCCATAACCGTTCATCTCTTTGCGAGTCGTCCCTCTTGCGTGCTCGGGGCTTCAGCGTCGATCGAGTAGTAGGAGTCGTTGCCCAAAGCACTTTGCTGATGATGAATGGGCCTTCCCAAAGCGCCCGACGACTTGTCTTTGGCGGCTTGTTCGCTGGATTAGCGGAGCACAAAGGTCGCCCTCTAGGAATGATCTTGGCTTGACCTTCTTGTTGTAGTAGCGGCACGAGCTCTGCTGGTAGATCTTTGGACCAGGCCGAGTGCCAACAACCGGCCCTCTTCCGGCCAGATCGGCGCCGTCTTGGCGTGCTTCCTCTGCTTCCTCTTTGGTGTACATGGTGACTGCGGGAGTCGAACTCTATATCCATTGGGATGGCGGCTTGACACCGTGAGCGAGGAAGAAGGGTCTGGCTTGATTGACTTGTTTGGAGTCGTCGCTTGAGACTCGAGAGGGCGGTTAGCAACTCCTCAAGCCAGCAGCGGCGAGCGCTCGATGGTTCAACCGATCGAGGCTTGATGCCATACGAGGATGAGGCCGTTCGCTCGCTCCACTGGCCATTTGACTGCAGATGGGCAGCGGACGCTAAGTCGATCGGATGCCTTCGTCGGCGAAAGCGGGCGAAGCGCCTTTGGCAAAATTTGTGCCGTTATCGGTGATGATGCTTTGTGTGATGCGCCGTCTTGAGTCGTGATGTCGGTGATGAAAGTCACTCGATAGGACCATTCAACTTCTTGATGGGTTTTGCTTCTATCCGGTTGGTGAATTTGTCCACCGCGACAAGTAAGTGAGTTAGGCCGCCTCGTGCCGTTTGAATGAATCCCACCATGTCGGGCCCCAAACAGCAAAGGGCGAGGCGATGGGGATAGTCTTGAGTCTGAAGCCGGCTGAAATGGCTTGGGCGGAACACAGCACCTTGCATTTTGAACTAATTCCTTGGCCTCTTCTAGGCGGTCGGCCAAAAAAACCGTGTCGGAAGGCTTTGGCGGCGAGCCCTCTCGAGGTTGCATGATGGCCTTTTCGCCTTGATGAATGTCTTGAGAATTGCTTGGCCTGCTGCAGCTCGGCCTTGTTGTGGTATACACCGATAGCAGCTGCGCTGACCAACTCTCTGATGACTATAGTGTGAGCTGCGGCTCGGCGTACTTGCCGAGCTAAGGACTCGTCGGTTGGTAGCTCTCCGCTTACTAGGAACTTCGAGGATGGGCTAGGCCCATGAGGTGCTGCTATTTCTTCACTGCCAGTCTGCTACTTGAGCAGTAAGCGGTGAGGTGGGAGGCGGCGGGTTGAGTCCTGACTGACTTCTTTGAGTTGAAGAAGTCCCGGGCTGGTGGCGCGATCCCGAGCAATCTTGCAGTCTTCCTTGGTCGCCCATGATCCCGGGCAGATTACGAAGTCCCGGGCAACCGACTTCAGCGTTCATGGGGCCGTCTGCAAGAATTCTTATGCCGTCTGCTGAGGCTTTGGGTCGGATCCGACTTCTTGAGGAAATCGGCACAAAAATGGTCTGATTCGGTGGCAACGGATAAGCGAGGCGCGAAGAAGGGCGGCGGATGGTATTACTGGCGGTTGGAGCCGATTCTTGCAGGGGCATCTGCTTGAGTCGTTGTCGTTTCTTGCGCGTGGAAGAACTTCGCACCCTCAAAATATCCACCCAGCTGCTGTACGAGGAAGCGGTAGCTTCGCCATGTTGCATCTTTGGCGTCGATCGCGGGATACTCTTTGGACCACCAAGTCGAATCGCCATAACACGGTCGGCGAATGCCAAGCTCTTTAACAAGCGGGCCCGTGAATGGCGCCTCGTGTTGACAGCGTTGTTGGAAGCGGCGAAATGGATCTGCGGTAGCGTGCTTGGCTTATGCGCCTTTGGGGAAGTGAGGACCACACGGCTCCCAAGCGGTGCGCATCTGGAGCCATCAAAGTGCATCCGCCAATGGGTGGAGTCGGGCGTTGGCGGCAGTCTTGGGTCTCGGACGGTCGGCGAAAATCGGCGGTGCTTGCGACTTGATGGCGGTGCGGGGCTGGTAATAGATGGTGTAGGGGCCAACTCTATGGCCCATTTGGTAGTGGGGTAGTTACTGCGGAGGTCGACGTGCCGGCTTAGGTAATATCTTGGTCTCTGGACAGGTAGCGCCTTGCCTTCCTCCTTGCATTCAACTACAATGGTATGTTGACTACCACTGGTGGCGGCAATATCTGAGACATGGGCTCCTTAGGGGTCGGGAGCCACGCCCGGACCGCGGGGGAGTAGTCAGCATTTTCTTCAAGCGGAGAAAAGCTTACGTCGCTTTGGGTTCCATTCAAGAAGGTGGTCTTCTTCATGAGCTGATGCGGAGGAAGAGCTTTCTCACCCAGCGGTGATGAATCGGTGATGGGCGTAAACAGCGGTGAACTTTGCACATCTAGCGATCGGTGAGGTACTTCCATCCTTTTCGATTGCCTTGATCTTCATGGGGTTGCACTCTATGCGCGTTGGAACCAGAAACCAAGGAGCTGGCGGTGGTACTCGAAGGCGCACTTCTCTGGGTTGAGCTTGATCTGGAATCGAGGCGCAGATTTTGAAGGTCTCCTTGAGGTCTTCCAACAGCGTTCCTCGCTTCTCCGTCTTCACCACCACGTCGTCCCGTAAGCGTGGGCGTTTACCAAGCTGCTTGAGGAGGCACTTCTACATACAGCTGAAAGGTGGCGCCCGGCATTCCTTAAGCGAGCGTCATGGTCGGGTAGCGAAGGCTCCAAAGCGGCATGATGAAGGCGGTCTTCAATCTGTCGGCGGGTTCAGCTTGATCTGGTGATATCTGAGTATGCATCTAAGAAGCTCAACAGCTCGCATCCGGTTTGTGGAGTCTATCACTGATCAATTCTCGGCAGCGAACAGGTCCTTGGGGCAAGCTTTGTTGAGGCTTGTAATAGATCAATACACATCCGCCCTGCTTGTTCTTCTTTAGTACCAAGACCGGGTTAAGCTAACCACTCTGGAAGAACACTTCCATGATGAAACCAGCTGCGAGGCAGGCTGTCTCTTCTCCAACAACTCTTCTCTTCTCTTGACGGTGGCGCAGAGGGCTGCTGACGGGCTCTATCGAATCGGACATGCAACTTGTGCTCGGCAAATTCCGTCGGTACACAGGCATGTCTTTAGGGGACCATCTGAAAATGTCGATTCTCACAAAATCGGCAGGCTCGCCTTCCTATTTACTGTCAAGGTTTGCACCTACAACAGCGTACCTCTCTGGGTGCTCCGGGTCCAAGGGTATCTTCTTTGTCTCTTTGGCCAGCTTGAATGAGCCCTCAGCTTCCGACTCCTTGGGGTTGGGCGACATCTCTGGCTGCTTGCCGGCCGTTGCCACAACCTGATCAAGAAGCCGCTTCTCAGCTGCGATCACCAGGGACTCGACCAGCCCATTGCTTTCGATTACCTGCAGTAGGACAACTTCTGTAGTCACCGGCTCGGTTAGAATCCTTGGTACTTGGCATCTTCATCTTGAGGTAGGCGTGGTGGGGACCGCCATGAACTTAGCCAAAGCAAGGTCGGCCATGAGCATGGTATGGGCTTTGAGGTCCACCACTTGAACCGGCCAGCTCGGTGAAAGTGATCTTTGTCCCCAAAACCGTCTATCGAGATCTTGTCGATCGGTGGCGAGGAAAGGCCGAGGTACAATTCCGTGGAACAGTCAAACTGTTAAAGCTGTCTTTGCTTGACTCCTAACTTCTCCATTGTGTCCTTGTACATGATGTTGATCTTTGCTGCCTCCGTCTATCGGCACTTTCGAGAAGCGGCGGCCCGCCTATCATGGCAAGGTGGCTCCCAAGACCAGGGCGTCTGAGCCAGTTGACATCACCTCGGGTGATCAGCTCGGCTCAAGCTGATAGGTTTCTCGGACGGTGCATAGATGCAGGAGTATCTGATGCTCTGCATTCACTTCTTCTTTATTGCAGCCGCTGCTCTTGTGTCGTCAAGCCCTGTAGTGAACACTACATAAGCTCCATGCTCTTAAGGTACTCGTCTTGTCTTCGCGCCGGTGGCACTGACAACCCGAAGCTCTTTGGGGCGGTGGTGGGCGGCCCAGCCGTAGCGAGGAGAGGATGAGTCGTCTCCTTAGCGATCTTGGTGAGCCGATGGCACTCGGGTGGTGTGGTTCGGCGGCCGCGCTTTAGCTATGGAACTGCGAGGACCATCTAGAATGCGCTTTCGTAAGAAAGGCGGCAACCAGTTGGACTTGTAAGCCTTTACGCACGCTTGGCGGAGGCTGCCCCTCTGGCTGTTGGTCTTGACCGTCGCCACTGTCGGCTGTTGGAAGCGGCTGCGGGGCCTGCGCTTGTGATCATTCTCTGCTATAAGCTGTTGGTGTAC
This sequence comes from Aegilops longissima, assembly GCA_021605205.1. Classification (NCBI taxonomy): domain Eukaryota; kingdom Viridiplantae; phylum Streptophyta; class Magnoliopsida; order Poales; family Poaceae; genus Aegilops; species Aegilops longissima. Next base: position 408,054,292 of record CM038676.1, on the reverse strand, counting down.
ATGACCCGGAGTTACGGGAGCTGAGGAGCCACCTTGCGGTCGCCATGGCTTCAATCTCTGTCTTCATGGAGCAGTTGGCTGTGCGTACTTATGCTGCTATGATCAACAGCTCATCGAGGTCTCGGCTCGTCCCAAAGGAGCTTGTGCTTGAGGAGGTGCCTTCTGCACCAGCGATGAAAGTACCCAATAGCTTGTACCTCGTGCACTCCCTCGCAGGGAGTTCGAACTCGGCCCAGCGCATGAGGTAGTCGCGAGTGGACTCGTTGGGGCCTTGCGCACAAGGAAAAGCTGGCGAGGCTTGGGAGGCGCTTGTATGTGCTTTCGTGAAGTTGCGGACGAAGGCCTTGGTAAAGTCGACCCAGCTGTTGATGCTCTGAGGCTTCAAGTTGTTCAACCATGTCCGGGCGTGCCACAGGCATGAGGGAACATAATTCTGACAGCGCTTCTTGCCGTTAAGCTATCTTGGCGACCGTGGGTAATCCACTAGCAGTCCTCGGCTCCATGGGCGGTGTATAGGTGTATCTCGAAGTGTGAACCCTCTAGGGAAGGGCTGCGTCTCGGATGTAAGGTCCGAAACACGGCGGACCTAACTCATCTTCTTCTTCAGCGCTAGGGATGGGTGGAGTCGCTCGATCCGATTGGCGGGCGTCGTTTTCTCCGACTCCCTCTCGGCGGCCAAAGCGGTCGCCGAGAGTTGGATCTTTCGACAGGCGTGGGGGAGACTTGCCTTTCTGCGGGAGGAGGGCGGATGATAGTCGTCCGCGCTCCACGCTCTTGGGCGGCCCGTCTTCGTCGCGCTCGATGGAATGTGAGTCCGGCTATGGCTGACAGCGGATCCTTATTTTTCTTCCATGGACATGCCCGATCGGCGTCCAGAGACGTCGCGCCTTGATCTCGGCGGGGAGGCAAATCGCCCGTGTTGTCATCATGGCGCCTTCATGCGGCGGTCGGCCGTCTTCGCGGCAGCAGCGTCGAGCTGCTGGACTCGCTCCGTCATTGGCGGCGCTCCTGCGCCTCGAAGTTATCCAGCTTCGTCCGCGCTTGGCAGGCGCGCGATGTTCTCAGGCGTGGCGTGCAGGCGATTGGCCCCAAACAGGTTAGCGATGCCTCGCGTGGCGCTTTGGACGCGCCTGGCGGCTAGGCCCGGTCGGTCGGCGAGCCGCCCGCAGCGTGATCCATCTCGCGGTGGTAGGCTTCGACAAGCGTCTCATGCTTGCCAGCTTCTTGGCGCCTACGAGGAGCTGGGCGGCGCCTCCAGCGTCCCAGCGTCGGCGTCTTCGGAATAAGTGCGGTTATGTCTTGCGAGAACGCGTCGAAAGAGTCATAGAGTTCGCCGCGGAAGGCTCGCTATGACCGATGGCGAGCACTTCCGTGGCGGTGCTTCGCGCGCTCTCCAGCGAGGCGGCTCATCGTCAACCACCACATTGGTGAGAGCAGCGTCGGCGGCAGCGGTGTCGAAATCGACCGGCGCCGGGTGGTGGAGCCTATGGACTCCAGGTCGGCGGCGAGCTTCGCCCGGCGGCGTGGAGAGTGCTTTCGAGGAGCCGCGAGGCTCTCGGGGCCGTCGTACTGCGTCGGATCACGAGCTCGTCGGGCCGAACTTCACCGACAAGTTGGCGAGCAACTCGCCCGAAGCGACCTCAAGCGCCATGCAGCGGCGTCGGCGCGAACTCCGTCCCCAGCATGCGGGCTGGCTCGCTCGCCGAGGAGGAAGAGGGTTCCCGTCGAGCGCAGTCTCCGGACGGCAGTGCACCTAGCCCCGGTGGGCGCCAAATGTCGAGGTTGGGTGCGACATATGCCAAGGATGGCTTATCATGGAAGGGTGAGTAGAGCGTTGCGGTGCCTGAAGCAGGATGGCGAAGGCATGCTGCGTCGGCGAATCTTACCCGGCTCGAGGCTCTCCATGGAGATAACACCCCTACTGCTGCTCTGCGGGGTCTCCGCATGATCACTATGGCAAAGTGGATACAAGGTTGCTCCTTGAGCTGTTTCGGGTGAGGAAGGAGAAGGGCACGGCTAGCTCTTCTCTTCCCTCTATGTGTGTTTCAAACTATTAGGGTCCAACCTCTTGCATGGGTGCCCCGGGGGGTTTATATAGGCCTACCCCCGGGGGTACAATGGTAATCCGGCTGGGCGTAGGTCCCAGTCGTCAGTCTCTTAAGTCGTCGTCTTCTCCACCGACTTCTGGGGCCCGCCGACTAGTGGGCCCCGCCGACGGTCCAGCATGGGGCTGACAGCCCTTGTCCACCGCGGGCGGGACTTGCCGGCTGCGGATTCTGTAGCCGTGCTTCTAATGATCTGAGCTCGGTCATGGGGTCATAAGCTTGATCTGCGCCCGCTGACAGCGATCACTGTTGCTCCTCCTGTCTTATGCAGTTAATGGTGCCGCGGGCCCGTGGGAGGATCGGCCGACTCTCGGAGCCGACTCCCAGCCAGTCCGTCTTGAAAGCGCTCTCGCCGTCTTACATACTCCCACAGCCGGGTCCTGCCGTCTTCGGTCGTCTGAGCGAGGCCATCGATGGAGTACGAGGATCGCCTGCAGGGCTGATCTCGAGGCAGCGTAACAACGATTGCAGCGGCCAGACGGAGATGTTCGTCGATCTGGCGCCACAATGGCCATGCCTGTCCTTTGTGAAACAGGCGGGATGGGCTGCGAGCAACCCATCCCGTCCCCATCCGTAATCGCATTAGTAGGAGGCGGTTGGAGTCGCGGGCGACTCCGTGGCCGGCTTCTCCGGTCATTTGGTGGTGAATCGGCTTATCTTGAGGCCGTCTACGGGACTCGGCTGGGAGAGGCGGTCGGCTGCTCTGTCGCCGACTTCGGAAGGCTCTTCGTCTTGGGGTCTTGAGGTATGATGCGATGTTTTGAAAAGTCGAGGGCTCGGGTTTGCCAACCCGTGGCCCATTACTCCGACAATGGACTGACACAAGTAGGCCTTATATGTGCTGACCTGCTAATTTTTACTGGGGCGACCTTTTCACAGGAATGGGCCTCTGTTGGGCCGTGCCACGTGTCGGCGATACCATAGGTGGCTTCCGTCCAATGAGTGGATGACATTTGTCCCCAGCGGTGAGCGACTGCGTGTTCCTCCAGCCAATGATGATTTTACACATGGAAAATCCCCATTGGTCGGGGCTGATAACGAGTTATCAGATCAAAACCCGACCCGATAAGCTTAGCGTAGTTACATTACGGTGGATGCCGCGTGTCGGTCACCCTTGATGAAAGCACTTGGCGTGATTTATCGTCATGGAAGTGGACACTTCCGTGATGATAATTTTGGTAATGTCATGGAACACTTCTCACGAAAGCACATGTAATACTATCTTGATTACTGTCATAAATTTGTCATGGATGTACATGCATGACCAAAAAGCAGCGACCTCTTGTGACAAACACGTATCATCACGGAGTGTTTTTTGTAGTGATCTCTTGAGTAGTTACTCAATGAGCCCTGCCAAGAACGGCACCGGGAGGCCAGCCACTCACTTATGGAAGGATTTGCTTGCGATCATGAAGGCTTTCAAAATTCCAACATGTTGACGATAATCACGGGTCAAATGGCGGCTCGGTGCGGCTGACTCACGGCCAGGCGGTGGTTCAAATTCCGACTTCGGGGAATCTGGCCATTAATCACGCTCACGGCTCGAGAAGTCACAATGCATCAACCCGGTGAAGTGCTTGCCTCCTTATTGGTAAAGGATGCAGCGGTATGAGCCTATAGAACAGATCTGTTCAAGATAGAGTGAATATTCGAACCAAAGAGAACATAGTATCGATACCCACTTGATCGGCATCGCCAAAACCAGCAGGGGCTATATGATCGTATCTGAATCTTAGCTTAACCCCTTTGGAGCGGTTTTACGATAAATATTGAATCGGAAGCCTTTAAATTTTGTCTATTGTTCATCAGCCTTTACAATCAAAAGTATTTGATTATTGTGAGATCATTTTGAAAGCTCTTTTGGGGTGGTCTATATTCCACGGTTTAATATTAATCAAGTAAAATTGTTACTACATAAACAATGCGTTATATGTGCGGGTTTAGGATTAATAAGGTTTATCCTCATTGTCCGGTGTCACATAAGCCCGGCAAGGTAATCAAGGATCACGGTATGTGCTTTTACGATTGTATCTCAAGGATACAATCGAGAACCAGCTTTTATGATTTTTGATTCATAGTCGGAGTTATCAACACATTATGTGACCCCCTATCTGCGGTAAAAACGCCAAGGACTTGTGTTTATTACTGTGCGAGAAGCGATGCAAGCAATTTCTTTTAAACATAAAGGCGGAAGGCTGATATAAGCGGAAGCATATAATGGCGGCAGAAAGAAAGTGTTGAGTACCGCAAACATGCGCGAAGAGCATGTCAAAAATCAAGTGTTTTTCTACCACCTTACAAGACTCTGAGTCTGAATAATGAAACATTGTTTTTCCACAAGATATAAACATCTGGCCTTTGATGGTTCCTCCATTGGTTGACTGGCGATGTCGGGTTATCCTTCTCCGCTCCTCAAATCGGCTGCCCTGTCACTGGAAGGTTGATGATGCCAGTCAATACCACTCAAAGCTTCAAACTCAGCTTCATCATCTATTAACCGGCTGGAGTCGAATTCAGGGGCAAAAGTATGCTTACAAATTGGAGGGATCAGGCTGACTTCGCCGTAGTGAGGTGTTGGGAGTCTCCGGTTCTCATTGTCATAACCGGCTGATATTTGGTAAGGTCGATTATCATTCCCAATAAAGCGTGGCCACGGGGTGTACCTCCTTCCACTTGATGGCGAAATCCTTCTCATCAAACACGGTACCATCCTCCTTTAAACTTGGGTATCCAAGAGCGATGTCAGCCGGGTCTAGTTCTGGCGTAAATGCTTTGGCATGGCTCAATGCAGCTATGGCCCGGCTCTTGTGAGGCGCCCGCCTTAGCTCTTGGATCCGTTGAGTAGCCTGACAAGCCGCTTTAACATGTCAGCGAGAAGATGGGGAGCGATCATTTGACAAAGCCACAACGGCCAAAGCACATTGTGACCGGCATAGAGTTGCTCCACTAGAGTACAAACCGCTTCTTGATCAACATGCTCTGATTAAGGTTTGAGATCACGGGGCCTGCGTTAACAAGTGTCGGTGTGCGGAGGTAACAATTGCAATAGTCATCAAAGAAGGTTTACGATATTCAATGTTTGCATAAGTAGCTTACCGAATTCTCTGAGACCATTTGGGATATTTGGCGCTTTAAGGCGGATGGCTCATTTTTATTTATAGCAGCGCCTCTGCCTTTCTCGGCCAGTGATCAAAGAGTTCTTTTCATCAGCCGAGGTTTTCTTATGCCTTCAAAGCTTTTCTTCAGCTTTCTTGTTCAGACCGCTGAACTCAAACTTGGAGTTAGCCTTTTGGATTTCAATTTCTTGAGCTGTAAGCGGTTCTTGGTCGACAATCTCCGACTCAAATTGGCTTATGGTGGCTGCGTCAATACGGGTTATAATCAGAATTATTATCAGATGAAATTAAGTCCCAAGCACTTTGCAAGCAAAGATGCTTGGCACTTGAAGACTAATCGTGTGCAAGTCAAAAGTATTATATTACACGGGTTAAATATCTTGTTCTATAGCGGCCTTTGAGATAAGCCGGATGTTTGATAATGATAAACAGATTCTAAGTCTGACATATTTTCTTATAAGCGATAGACTTGGGGGCCTAATCTGATGAAAGTATGAACAAGGAAAAGTAACAAAAGTGTGTCGGGACCCGATTCCAAGTCACATCGACCTAGCTGTAACACCTCATATCCTTTGCGGCCTCCGCGCAGGTATTCCCACGGTGTCGCCTTACCATGGCCGGGACCGTTTGCGTCTTTTGGCTCACGTATATGATAGTGTAGCTAGCATCCACATGACAAAGAACCGGGCCGACATGGCTGAGTCGTGAACCAAGCGGCACTAACCTATGGGGACAGGCATACATGAAACACTTGAGCATGTCGGTCATCAGCGTATGAACTCGGGCTGTAACCTTTGGGCTATGAGGACTCCGGTATCCCGGGCTGTGGCGAGCTAAGCAGGACTCAAGTATCACCGCGTGACATTTCCCGAAGGACGGACATAGGAGCGAAATGAATCACATGCGGCCAGTCAAGTGTCCAAGCAGTAGTCTTTGGGCTAGCGGGACTCCGGTGAACCGGGCTGTAGCGGACTACTATCGCTCGGAAGCCGAGACTACATTTCCCCATATGAGAGGCTGCCAAGGATAAACAACTAGATTGTCGGATCCCTCATACCAAGCATTTCAATCATACCGCATAATATGCCCGATATGAGTAAATACAACAAGGCATCACAACAAAACTCTACAACTCAAGTACTTTATTTAAGGGGCTCAGGAGCCATACATAACTACATTCATACAGGTAGGGGTCACATGACCCAACACTCAAATCATACAATCATACAAGCACATGCGGAAGCAAGGTAGTCTGATACAGGACTCTAGAAAGAAAGAAAGCTTGTTGGAGCCTTTCTATCTACAATGGCCCTTCACAAGTCTTAGATCGCCACAGGGTGGCTAGCTTACTAAATCGAAGTCAACATCTACATAGAATCCGTCGGAGGGTAGTATAGTCCTCTGAAAAATATTGATTAAGCAAACATGAGTACAAAAAGTACTCAGCAAGTCTTCCACGAGAATCCTATCATACATGCACATTCTCAAGAAGGAGGTGGAGTTATTTGCAACAAGCCAGCTTTGACTCTTGGCTAAGCTATCCTCGTGACACACTTTGTAAAGCATTTTTGTACACGAGTCCACTAATCACCATCACAATACTCCACGTGGATCCTCTCTCGTCATCCCGAGAGGACCATCCATGATACTCACACTTATCTTGAGGCTTTTAGTAGTATCCATTTACTTGTCTATGAACTGATATAGGTAACCCAGAAGTCCTTCTCCGTGGACACGGCTATTGAATAGATCATATTTAACCTGCGAGGTATACTTCTTCACACGCTCTCACCACTTATAAATCGTTTACACGACATGTACTAACAACCTTCAGCGGAAGCCCAGCGTGGGTGTCGGCCACAGACCTACCTAAACACTCAAGTCCCTAGTCCAGGTTTATCGCCTATTAGGGTTCCATCCATGAGAGTCCGGCCGAGGTTTCCCATACAGCCCGAGCGATGTGTGCGGGGTTCGAGATACCAAGCAGGCTTTTCGGTACACGAACCACAGTGCCTACCGCACACAACCCACCCCTAAGGTCAGCGTTGCGTGCGGCCCCGACAAGCTACAAACACGAAACTACTTGCAACTCCGGACTATGAGCAGGGGTGGTTAAGAAGCGAGAGGTCCATTAAGGATCCCAATGTGTGGTAGTAGCTAGTTCATGGATCACAAACACAGATCTCAGTTCTTAAGTTGGCTTCAATGAAACAACCCACCATGTACTCCTACATGGCCTCTCATCGATACCTTTACCAAATCGTGTTCAACACTTTCACTCTCGAACCAACACAACCTTTCACTCCAGTTCATCATCCCGATGAGCGGACACGACACAACTCTAAGCATAGCAAGCATAGCATGGTAGGAATCACAAACATGGCTCAATCAACTCCTACACATACTAGTGGGTTTCATCTAATTCTTGTGGCAATGACAGGTCATGCAAAGGAAGTGGGTTCAACTACCGCAGCACAACAGTTGAATCGCGTTGTCTTAATGCACGATAAGCGAGGCGAAGCGAGAACATGGGTTATGTCGGAATGATCAATGAATTGCTTGCTGATGGGCTGGGGTGAGAACTGCCCTTGGATGGGTAATCGAGGTTATCTTGAGGCGAGAACCTATCATGAAAACACACAAAATAAACATACAAACAATATGCAACAATATGATGCATGCTATGACATGGCAATATGGATGTGTGTTGGCCTAATGCAAGTTGAAGGAACAGGGATGAACTCATTTGAATCAAGTTCAAATGATAGCTCATTGAGTTAGTCCTAATGGTGCAAAATCTTAATCTGGTTATTCAGCATAGTTAACTTGTTTTAACATGCATGAAACCTGTACCAATGGATAGAGTGTATTTTTCTGATAATTTTTCATATATAAATCTTTGCATTTGGAGTTATAGAATAAAAGTTATAAGCATTTGAAATTTGAATTATATTCTGGAATTTATTATATAAAATAATTCCAGAATTTGAATTAATCTTGTCGGCATGAGGTCAACATGGCGTCGAGGGTCAGCAGGGTCATCCAGGTCAAACCGACCAGTGGGACCCGCATGTCGGAGTTAATTTAACTAATTAGTTTAATTAGAACTAATCCTAATTAGTTTAGCGGAGGTCCCACATCATTGACTCGAGAGTCAGCGGGCCTGAGGGAGGGGTCAACTCACGGCGTCTAGCCGCCGGCGAGGCGAGCCAGCGGAGCAAGTGCTTTGCACTTTCGGGCTCCAAATGGGCCTTGAGGAGCACCTCGTGAAGCTGGAGGTGAGCAGCGGTTAGTGGTGGAGTCGATTGGGTTAGGGTGGCGGAGTGGGCGCGGCGGCAAGTCGAGGCGGCGGGGGCTCGACCATCGGCAGGTTTGAGGTTAGAGGCCCGGCGAGTGCGGGGAAGTGCAGCGTTAGACCCGTTGGGGTGTGGTGAGTGCGATGGGCGTGGTGGCGTGGCCATTAGGTGGCCGAACCGTCGGCGGCGAGCTCCGCGGTGATGGTTCGGGTGATCAGCGGCGCTCGTTGTGGTGCAAGAAAGAAGAAGCGGGGAGGGCGGGGGTAGCCAGGCTCACGGTGAACCTGTGGAAGCCTCGTCGGGGTGAAGCGGTCGATGTGGCGGCGGCGGCGATGGGGATCTCCGCTGACCTTGAGCTCGGTCGAGTGCGTGTGGTGGCCTCGGGGTGTCTTAGGCGAGGGACTAGCTAGCTAGAGGTAGCAGGGTCTGGCGGAGCTGCTAGACATGTGCGGGGAGGGCATGAGCGGCGAGAACCTGGCGTCGGCAGTGGCGCGTCGGCGATGGCGTCGGCGAGAGTTAGAGGCGGCGAGAGAAGGGCGAAGTGAGGTGTCGGGGGTGAGCGGCAGGCCAGCGTGGGTCGTCCGAGGCGGCAGCGAAGCAGCGGCGGCCAGCTGCGTGGCGCCCTACGCTCGCCGGCCGACACCGGAGCTGCTGCTGGCCGAGCCAAGCAGCTGTTGGCCAGGCTCTTTGGGCTGGGCAGGCAGGTGGGCGATCATGGCGACAGTGAAGTCTTTCTATTTTTTAGTCTTTTCTATTTTCTGCAACTCTGTTAGGGTTTTAAAATACCAAAACTATTTCAAAAATTACCAAAATGCTCCTGGTCACTTGTTGGAATATTCCCAACATGAAACATTTAGTTTGACAATTTTGAACATTTAAAATATTTTCATAATTTGAAATGCTCATTTCAAAAACTTGTGAATTAATTCTAGAACCCTTAGGTGACCTAGAAAATGGTGCACCTCCTTTGACATGGGTTACGAACCCAAACAAAGAGGATGAGCATTTTGAAGGGCATTTGGTTCATTGAAATAAATTTTAGTAAACCCTAGTTCTTTTAAGGGGGGTGTTACAGGGTTTCTGCCTTCCCATTTCAAATTCAAATGAAATTTAAACATGATGCACACCCTAATGCATGGTCTATCACGGGATGTGACAACTCACCCCCACTCAAAGAATCTCGTCCGAGATTTAGGATCTATTCTTGAAAAAAGGTGGGGTACTCAAGTGAAGGCGATCCTCCCTTTCCCAAGTTGCTTCTTGCTCGGAATGGTTTGACCATTGAACCTTTAGAAACTTGATATTCCGGCGTCGGTGATGCGCTCGGTTTGATCGAGGATCTGAGCAGGGTATTCTCGATAGGTGAGGTTATCTTGGAGATCAAGCGTTTAGTGGTCCACTCCACGGATAGGATCCGAGAAGCAGCGCTGAGTTGGGAAGCGTGGAAGACATCATGGACCTTGGAAGATCACGAAGGTAGTTCAATTGGTAGAGCAACTTCCCTCGTTTGGCA